>JAVCKT010005970.1:0-45772 GCA_032273925.1 Rhynchotus rufescens | reverse complement strand
CTAAATCAGTGAAGGTGTTAACATAATCTGTTGTGTTCGTTGTATTATAAAGAAGTTTACATTTTTTTTAAAATGAAATTACAATAAAGTATGAGCATTTCCTTAAAAAATGAAAAAAAAATGTGCAATTTTATCAGAAAGCAACTATTATGGTGCAAGAACACAAGGCCATGAAGACAATTTACATGTTATATTTAGCATTCCAGATTACCAGTAAAGACATTTGAAATCTAACATTAAGAAATTGTTTTTCCTTTTTTTCTTTTTTTTTTAAAAAAGCCATAAGGACGGTATAAATTAAGATCAACATAGCTTTGTGAATACTGTTAACAAATGTTTCAGAGTTAGCAAAACACATCCAGAACTTGATGGTGGTATAATATCTATAATATTTTTTGCATGATTTGTACATCGATATTGTATGAAATGAGCACAGTGAGTTTTTTTTTTTTGGTTGCATCCAAAGAGATGGGAAGGAAAAATAACAAGAATGTATTTATAATCACTCTATTTTGAAATAAAGTCAAGCAAAACAAAATGTATTGTTTTTACCCTGCTTCGATCATTCCTATTTTAGATTAGTTTATTATAAGAATAGCTACTTTTAACATCCAGTCCAATGTCAAACAAGGAAAACTGTTGTTTATGACTCTAGTTTGCCTTCAGCTACGTATAAATATTAGCCAGTATTGACTTAAGAAATTTGTATGAAGTATTAATAAAATTGTTTGGTACTACAATGGTATCTCTGAAGCTACAGTTTGTTGAATGCCTGCAATATTCTCTTTCAGATTATTTGTGTATGGGAGAATCTGTTAAGGAGTTAAACATTAATGTTTTCTAATCACATGGGACAGTTTATTTGTTGTTATTGTTTAATGGAAGTTTATCCTATTATCTAAGAAAATCCTCTTTGCCTCGGTTATAAAAATAGTCCCTCAGAAGTCAGTGGAACTTTCTGCATTAGTAACATGAGCAGAAATCTGTTTCTGGTTGGGTTCCCCACTCGTTGACAGAGAAGTGTTTGGAGGAACAATCACACGCCAAACAAACGCTAGGGGCATTCGTTTTGATTTTTTTCCTCCTTTTCTCATTAATCACTTTCAGTAAGACAGTTTTGTAGAGGAACAAAATTAATTTATCTTTAATTAATCCTTTGCCAAAAGAGGAAAAAAAAATCAATTCATCTACCCTTTAACTAGGATGTTTTTTATAAAAGAACATTGAAAAGGCATCTTTAGGTACTTCAACTTCCAAATTTAGATTGTGTAGTAAAACATTTTTGCAAAGCTTAAGAAAAACCTTCATGGAAGGGGTGAGAGGCAGGAACAGATCTATATCTAGATTAAACGTTCCCCTGCTGTGCCAGATTTAACATGCACTGTAATGGTAGTGAATGAGAATCAGAAGTGATATGGACTAGAAAATCAAGACTTGCAACTGCGTTTTTTCTTCACTGCCGACTGCAGTGAAATGCTAGGAGCAAATCCATGGCATTCATGAGGAAAGTAAAGACCTGGTCATATGTATAATATGAGGACTTTTGGAAGAACTTGAGGATCTAGATTCATGTTTCGAAAATAATACACATACTTTGTTTCCTGAATGTAGAGGAACTCTGCAATGTTCTTCTCATACTTTTTTTCCCACTATTTATTCTTTATTTACAGTTCATTCACCCTGTGTTCTGATTGATGCTGTGTTGAGAAATAAGAATACTAGCGCTCAGGACCAAACTCCTCTCAGAAACAGGCTTCCGTAGAATCAAATCAAACTTAACCTGGTAAACACAAAAGCAGAACTTTACCATATTATTTAAGAAATTGATCTATCTATCACTGAAATCAAAAAGAAGCCAGGCCATATTTTTACTAGAAAATTAACAAAATTGACTCGAAGAAAGAAAATGTAATCTTGCTTTTTGATCCATTAATTTGTTGTGGCAGAGCTATTATTAATTTTAAAAAACAGTAGGGCAGACTACAGGGTAAGAGCACTCTAGCTTAATGGAAGACTTTGCTAATTCAAAAGCTATGTGTGTTCTGTAAATACAGCGTGGGTAGAAAACTACTTAAATTTCCTGTTTTAATACATAGACTTGCATCATACATTGGGTAGCATTAAGATGAGTTCTTTTATCTTCTCTGTGTAATAGAACAAATGTACCCCATCCTCTCGCATATTAAAATAGGAACTTTATTGCAAGTATGTTCATTTTACAGTTAATTTTATTCCTAGTCATTGGTAATCTTTAAAATCATTTACTTACTGCCTGGAAATAATGCATTTGGAGTAGTCTATTATTTCTAAGATACCACTCCTCAGTCACAGACTGATGCTGTATTATATTGATTTTTCATCTCCTTCTGTGAATTTTTGTAGTTGTTTAATATTAAATCATTTATTAGGAGCACAATTAATCCAGATAAGTAACAGACACCCATCTGATAACATGTATGCATTTTTTATATTTATGTATGTGGTATGTGTACAAACGTGTGTGTAAGTGTCCATGCGTATGTGCCAAGGCAGAATCTGGAATAAATCAACACTGATAGACATTCAAGTGTTTACAGGATTGACCCTCTGGCCTCTGCTTAATCAGAAAGCAAGAGGTGATGTCTGCCTTAGTTTCCCCTATCCACAAACATTTCATTTCTTGATTTAATCTCATATCATTTCCTACAAATGTGTGCCCTGTGACCTTTCTTTATCCTTCTACTGACATCCTCCTGAAATCTTTCTACTTCATGCTCTTGTTTCACCTTCCAGTCCTTTTCAGATGAATATTTGTCTAGACAATGATTAATAGCTGTTTCCAAAGAAGAAATGGCTTTGCTGATCTGAAAAACAAGAAAAAAAATTAAGAAGATTGTATGATCCAAAATGGAGATAGGAAACAGCCTAAGTTTCTCTTAATGCTGAGCTTTTAAAGATGGAAAATGTGGGTTTTCATGATTCTAAGGTGTACATTGTAAAGTGAATGTGATTCCACCCTTTGAATGCTGACAGTCGTTCTGTGGGCTAAATGCTGCAGATGTCTGCAGCCCTTTACCAAAGCTAGGTTTTGGTATTGCTTGTCACTGAAATGTCTTGAACGAATTATTAAAACTGATAAGTATCTCTTAAAGAGGCTTTTCCCCAAGGATGCCTTTGTCTGTGCATTGGTAGTTCTTAGGTGCAGAGGTCTATCTAATGTTTGTTGATCAGTTCTTTAAATGGCAGAGTCTTCATGAGATGCATTAGTGCTAACATCTGAATATGACTTGCAGTACATTAAGTGCATTTCAATGAGCAGAGTCACAAAGGGCAGAGAGCTTTGACAGATTTTTGAGCTCTTCACTGCAAGAACCTGCAGGAAACAATGTAACGTACAGCAGATTTCCTTGCTCCCCGGCAGGATTTCAGAGACTCTTCCAGTCCTTCTCAGCAGGGTTCTCTTCTTGTCTACTGTCTACGCGCTGCAAATAAGGCTCCAGGTAGCCAGTGTGGCATATGTGCAGTCTGTGTTTTCTGAGGATAGGAATGGGAAAAGAATCCTCATTTTTTTTTTCTGAAAAACAGGCCAAATTCATATTTTTCAAGATTGAACTAGAAAAATACTTCAAGAGTTTTTAAAGAATGATCATATTTCTGGGTAATTATTTACACTGAGAAAGTATTTTACTAAGAGCAAGTGGTTAGTTTTATATTTTTAGCATGCAACTTTCAAACTTGTTAATTCTTCAGTGAAAACGTGCCCTGAGAGCCAAGGAATTCATAGGTGCTGCACAAGTTAGCTGCAAAGATACAACATAATTGTCTTGCTACCTTCTGCATGGTAGAAATTAAATACAGTTGTTTGAATATTCCCCTCTCCGTTTGCTTTAATTGCAGTTAGAGCAGACCCATTCTTCAGGACTGCTTCAAGGTCTGATGCTGCAGCCAGAGGTGTGTCTGCAGACTGATGAAATTGGCAAAATTGACTGCGAATGTCATACCAGGGGATCATGCCTCTGGATGGAGATAATACTTTGTAATAAATGGGATTCTTACAGTTTCTTTTCTGACTGTTGCTATGCAGTTATCCTGCTCTGTGCTAGTAAAGACATTTACTTTCGGGATCAGTGTCAATGAACTGATGGGCTTACAAATGTGATCAGGAGATTTGTTAGAAAATAACTTTTAATTCTCATGGTTTCCAAAGATGTAAATGAAGAGCAACTGCATAATGAATAACCTATAATTAATATTGTTTTTATTCAATGTAAATGGCTTCTGTCTTAGGAGAAACATTCAGAAAGTAGAATGGAGAGCTGGGATATAGAAGAGAGAGCTGGGATATTGCCAATAAATACGGGACCCATCCTGTAGTCCTTACTGAAGAATATCAGCCAAGGAAGGCTAGAAGGTTTTATCTCTTAAGCAGCTTCCCCTGGAATCTGAACTTTCACTCCAGCTGTTGGAGCAAAGTCATGAATGTGATTTTGTGATGTGGTTGCAATAGTCACATACACAGTTCAGTGATGGGCAGAAGTAATGGCCAACAAGAGTAGCAGGAATCCGACACGTACCATATGTAGCTTTGTCAATTAATCTAAACCCCCTTCCACCACTGCAGCATATGACAGCAAAGTAGTAAGGATTACATATTTTAAAGCATGTTTTTGAGGATTCACTTACATTTGTAATGTGCTATCAAGTTGAAAGCAATATGCAAATGCAGAGTATTATCAGCATGCAATCCGTTTCAAAAGGAAATACCATTGTACCGTACTAGTACTGTATTGTTCAGATTGAGAAATATCACTGAAAATGAATAAGCTGAGTTTTCCTTTCTGTATATTCTCCTCCTTCACCCACTGAATAAACCTGTTTTCTCAATAAAGTAATACAACTCTCAGCCATGTGCAAGAAAATATATGTCTAACAAAGATAAGCAAATGTGTTCCTTCTAAAGAGAACATCTGCAGTATAATAATAAATATTTTTCAAGAATACAAGATTGGCACCTATTGCAGTTTCAGCTTATGCTATCAAGTGGCATGGCTAAGAGATGGAATTGGAGTTGATTCCTATTTCCTGTGCCCATGTCATTTGTTACAGAGTTTGCGAAGAGAAAGATCACAGAGACAACTAAAAAGTGCTGTGGTGGGGACACATGACCTCTGCAGAGATGTCATCTCCTGTACCCGGTGGAGCAGATCTCTGTGGCATGGCCCAGAAGGCCAAAGGTTTGGGATAGTGGGACAAGGTTGGAGCAGGGCTCAGTAATGCCCTTGTTTTGACAGAGCAGGGTCACAGTGGGAGAAAAGCAGCACAGCAGCTCTATGACCGTGATTTTCTTTTGACTGCTTTGTATGAGGAAAAAAATTCTTCCCTTCTGAGTCCACCCTAACCTCTAGTGTTTGAGGTGTCTGGACTGGAAGAGCTTGTTTGACTAATGATTTTATGTGTGGGACCTACCTGCAATTTGGGGAGGTCTGTCACCATTTTCTCTCTTTGCAAAAAGTGTGCTGTCAAAATTGCATTAACAGCTCTGAATGATTCTACAGTGTACTGCTCACCAAGAGTGTGCATATGTAAAAGCATCGTCCCCACTTGTTATTGCTAGTACTGGGGATGGTAGGAGCGGAGGACTGAATTTACTCGCACTAAAGCTCAGTATGGTGGCTGGATGCTGACCTTTTGTTCCAAAATTGGATACATTCCTATAGAATCATTTGTTTCCTGAATCACATCACTGTGATTCCCACTAATACATAGAGAGTGAAGATGTTCACCCTTTTTCCTCATCCTTCTGTGGAACCGAAATTCCCTGAGTCCATTGTCAAGCGTTAACAAGCAATGAGAAATCCTCCCCAGAAGAACTCCACTTTGTATAACGCACTGAAGATGGCACTGTAGCAACAACTTCACACTGTGAATGATAAGATACACTTGTGTTTGTTGCTGGGAATTTATGTTTGTATTTTGTCTTTCTTTTTTAATTCATTTGGTTCAGATAATGTAAAGCCAAAGGTCAGTTTAATGTAGCACTACCCAGCACTGCTATTGTAATCAAGGCTAGAGAAATCCTGCCATCACTTAGACTTCTGTGCAAGGAGATTCCCACTCTGCCCAAACTACATGAAGTAATTTAGAGCTGATCTTATTAGCTAGTTTTTATACATATATTTATTATTATTATTACTAAAACAGCAATGAAAGTAACAAAATCCTTCATGTTTGGGCATAATTTCTCCATCTATGTAACCTTTAAAGGTCGTATTAACACCATAGTGACTCTTTAACGTATATGGGGACCACAGGTCACAGCCTCATGGTAATAATTATTTATATTTTAAAAGCTTTACAGAATTCAGCATGTCCTCAGATTGGAAATTTTTGTTTGTATGAAATTTCATGTTAAAAAAATCTAGTGATAGATAGGAGTCATTAGAATAAAGAAAAAAAGAATGAATGAAAGCTGCCAGTAGCAAGTGTCTGAACTGTTATTTCATCCATTTCTTTCACCCTCTTTAAACTCCCCACTCAAACCAGGTGGGAGTTTTGACGTATGTCGGTAACTGGGTCCCTGTGCAGGAACTGCTTGGGAAAACTACTGCCATCATACATATCTAGGCTATTTTGGAGGGGGATTCAAAATGGAAAGCATTTATTCTTTTTAGGATTTGCTCTGCTCCAGACAAGCCAGTGGAACTATTTGTGTGAACTGCTCATCAGAGAGCTTGCTTTCTGGTGTGGAGGAATATTACAGAAATTTTTTTAAGAAGGAATATTAATTCCCATCATAGACAGTTGCACCAGCAGACCTGGCAATCTGTCAGAAAGCCAAATGCGGGGCTGGCCTTTTCAAAACTTGTAGAATATGTATTTATTGTGAGAGGCTGCAGGCAGAGAGGCACGGTGTTGGACAGAGCCTTGTTTTTTCTTTTTATCGAGAGAAATGCGAGGGCCAGCCAGATATTACATGATGGCAGAAAAACCTCCATGTTTCATTTCCACTTGAAAGGCCTGACCCCAGAGCCGCTGAATCCGTCCCTTTGGGCTTTTCCATCAGGCTGCTCTGTTTGTTCCCTCTACTCACAGGAATTTTTTCCTGCCTAGCAGCCTCAGCCCTGGAGTGGTGGGAAGGAAAGGAGATGGCGCTTGGCTTCACTCGGCGCTGCCTCCCCCGATTAACGAGCAGTGTTTAGGGCCTCGCGTAGCCGTTGGGTGCCTTCCGTTGGGATGCAGGCTGATGGATGGGAGGTGGTGGAAGCGCGTGGTTGGAGTGAACCCGTGCGGCTGCGCGGGGCTGGGGAGCCCGGAGCGCGCTAGGCCGTGCGGCGGGCCCAGCGTGGCGGCTCTGCAGCAAAGCCCGCCAGGCTTTGGGGTCTCCTCGTCCTCACAGAACAGGCATTGCCAAGGTCCCCTCTGTGCAGCACTTCAAGGAGATGTGAGTTAAACAGCTAAATATGTTTGGGGCCTTGATCTTGGGATAAATCTCCTTGAAGCGCTTTCATTATCGCAGCGGGGTGCTCCCCTTTGCACACAGCTCTGCCAGCGACATTCGCTCCGGAGCCGCCTCAGATTTTACCTCTCTGCCTGCTCAACACTTCCTTCAAAAACGGTGGCTCCTCTGCAGGGAGGATGCAGTCCAGGTTGTGCTCAGCTTCCAGTGGAATCCAGGGATTAATCTTTTTATTTATGAGAAATGAATAGATTCTCCCGCACAGCTCCCAACTGGAGTAAAACAGAATGTGGAAGATGGAGACACAAATAAGACATGAAGCATATGATACGGTTAAGGGATATTTCATAGATGCTGAGGGAAGAACCAAAGCATTTCAGGCCCAGAGAGAAATTTCTGCTTAAAAGTGACCTGGGAGCTGTGGATTGCTTAGGGAATTGTGAGACCCTGACCAAATCAGAAAACTGCATGAGAATAGGCTGAGCTGTTGCAAAAATATGCACTCTGACTTAGACACCAATGTAAACTTCTAGGGATCTTAGTGATGCATTGGCCATTAATCTCTAGTTTATTACTTATTAAATATTTCATTTTGTATAGTTCTTTAATGGAAAGGTGATGGATTGTATTGTCTACAAGAAACACTATGAAAGATCTGGCAGATTTCCCCTTCTTTTGAAAAATAATTGTATTTATATTCAATTTTCGGGAGGCAGAATGTATTATGAGGAGATTAGTCATGTGCAATGTATTGTCTTATTTTAGTTTAGAAAAAGGCAAGGATGAACCAACAGGCAGCGTGTGCATTGCAAAGGGATGCTTTCTATGACTGCAGCAGACCTGCCACCTGCATCTCCTCCACCACCCGCATTGCACCCACTGGGTGAGCTGCACAAAATCCTGGCGTACATTGAAATCAGCCTCCCTCCCCATTTCTCAAGCCTCCTGCTGTGTGATTGACCATAAACTCCTCCCTCTCACTCTTCTACCAAAGGTTTTCTCTTGATCCAGCAAAGCACCTCCTTGGGTCCTTAATAGCAAGCTTTAGGTTAAGCATTTGTTTAAGCACTCTGCTAAACTGTGTTTCCCTGAATCCCTGCCAGATGAAAACAGATGGGCTAATTTACCCTGATGTTCTTCCTCCTGAGCCTTTAGGAGTGCAGTAAGAGCAGCAATGAAGCCAGCACGGGGCAGAGCTGTGCGATTCCAGGCCACAGCACTGCTCAGGGCTCTTGCAGGAGCTGTAGACCTTGGGAACTGAGCTTGTCCTCTTTATCCCTGCTTTTCCTGGGAAGAAACATCCGGTCTGTGAGGATCCTGACCGCCCATAAGGAGCAGAGGCAAAGGAGGCTGGTCACTCCTGTGGCAGTGGCCTTCCTCTATTTGTCCCCAAGAGCTGTAGCTGGATGGTGCCCAGTGAGCCAGGCTCTCCTTCCTCTCCCATCATCCAGGCTCCACTATAGTGTGTTTGAGGATTGAAGGTTTGAAGTGTTGTCCTCCTGTAATGGCATGTCTGGTGATCCAGAGGGCACACAAACTATTGATAGATCTGTAAAGCTGTTCCCTGAAACTGAAAAGCAGCTAATATAATCTGCTTGCTGTAAGATTGAAAGATTTTGGAGCCTGATACTAAAATAATGCAATCTAATACAAAATGGTGACCAGAGTCCATCAACCAAGAAACAATATGTGATTAATTTTGCAGAATGCCACATTCTTAGCAAAAGAATACTAAATAATGACTTACACACCATATAAATGAAACTTATTTGCCTTGAAACACAGATTTGAGGATCTGTTTCTAAAAGAAATTAATAACATTATTCACAAACCAAAAAATGCAGCTAATCTTTCTGCACATGTTCAAATGCCCTGATTGTAGTATAAGCTCTCAGGATAATATAGGGCTAAATGCAATCGCGTCCTAAGGAAAAACAGCAAGTATGGATTTAAAAGCTTTGGTGTAATTCAAGAATAAGACTCAACCAGTACTACACTGGCAGTATTTTTGGTTCCAATGTTTTATATAAGGTTTTTTTTTTTTTTTTTTGTGTGTGTGTGTGTGTGTGTGTAGTTTGGTTTGTGTTACTGATGATACTCCTGTTATCCACAGGGCATGTAGCTTGTTACCAGTGTGAATGTTGATAGTTGTTTTAATGCCAAATGGAGAAGCACAAGGAGAAAAGGATGGGTAGAATTTGGTGTTTAAAAATGTTTTTCTCATGAATTATTTATACTATTTATTTGTCAAGATCAAATGCTGTTTTTTTTTAAAAAAAAAATGGTATGACAGGGAGCACGTAAGTGATTTCAGAGGTTGTATATAAGCAACAAATCTTTCCTAGGAAAGAGAAAATGATAAAACCATCTCCAAACCTCAAAGAAAGTTTGCCTAAAAAATATCAAAGACTTGTGTTGTGGGACTATGAAAGGCAGACCCAAATCTATCATTTTTTCAGCAAGGTGTTGTCAAGCTCTTCTCTGATCCAAGACTAAACAGAGCAATTTGCAAAATGGGGTGGCAGAACACAGATCACCTGGATTTTAGCACTTTGCAGTCTGCAGGGAACCGCTGTCTGTGCTAAGCTCTCTATAAACGCAAGGAAATTCAGCCTCATTCGCAGCACTTGGTTCCCTTTTGGTAATTAGCACTGGTGTGTGGAAGTGCAGTCCCCTGATTGAATGCAGGGAGCAGCAAAGGATATATATAAAATTCCAATCTCATCCTCCCTTGTTTTTTATGGTCATTTAGGGAACAGCAGTGGATATCTTAGGGAACAGCAGTGGATATCTTTCTAAATGTCAGTGGCTGTGTATTGGGAAAGAGAGGAGATGAAACAGAAAAAAAAAAATACACAAAAAAACCCCAACTATCTTCAAATCACTTTTTGAGTTTGGGCAACTGCTGAGATTGGCTTCCTGGTAGAGCTGTCTGCACTGCGTAGGGAAGGCAAGGAGAGCTTGTGGCACAAGTTGGCCAAGGTGGCTTTGTGGCTTTGATGGCTGTGGTAGATGGTAGTGGTTGAATTTCATGTCTTGACATAGAGTCTTGCCTTTATAGAAGATATAACAAGAAGTAACTTGAGTTCATATTTTACAAAAATGTCTCTGATGTTTAGGCATTAAGTGCCAAAAAGTTCTTCATTATAAGTATAAACAAACTGCCCTACAAAAAATATGACTTTTAAAAATAAGTGCTTACATGGCATGCCTTTTCTCATGTTATGTGTGTTATATTTTGTCTCCATCTGCCTGTTATATTTTAACATGATTTCCCACAGAAGTTTCCTAAGAGGATCTGTCACTTAGTTTTTTGAGACTATTTTTCTTCTCCTCAGACAAAATGAATGGTTCTAGGATCAACAACTGCCATCTGTTCTTTCCGTCTATTTCATAGTGTAACATGCCATTGCCTCAGTTTCTACTTCCAATGCTAATGTCTTCTTAATTTGTCCATCTTAATCATCCTGTTTCAAGGGAGATTCAACTAAGAGATGGCTCTAGCAGTGACTCTTCAACAAAATCTGCAAACACTGCAGACCTTTTAAGTCCTCAGATGCTTTTCTGTAGATTCAAGAGTATCTTTTTTAAGTATCTTTTTAAATATAATAATTAAAAGCAAGCCTAACCTAAGCCCCTAAGCTTATAAAGTCTTTATGAGTCCTGATAGATACGGAGACTTCATTCTGTTCATGAGCACAGATGATATTTTCCCCACCTTACCTTGCACAATTCTTCAGGTGAGCTAACTAGGAGCATATGGTGGATGCCCTCAAGATTCTTGTGCTTATGGCTTACTCCTTGTTTGCATTGGCATGTACGGAACTTTCTATCATATCCTTCCTCTGTATTTAATTTGATATAGAAAAGCATCTGAACTCTGCTTCCAGACATGTGGTCAAAGCTGGAACTTGAATAGCTGGAGGCTGGGGCTTTGAGGAGCTGCAGGACACAGTTCTTGCTCCTGCTCATTCCACATGCTTGTTTACCATCTGCTTAATGTACATGCAAGAAGACAGTCTGAGCAGAAAGGGAAAGATGAAGGATTATTGGACAGTTGCTCTTGAACAAAAGTGTGACATTATCTTAGAAATACATATTTTAAACTAAAACACCGGGAGGTTAAGCTCTTCTTTACCTCCAGCTCCCAACTGCATGCTTGATTCAAAGCTTGACAGAATAGAAGGCCTTCTCTTAATCTTCATTGACCTTCTAGAAAGTCTCTTTATTTTGTTAAATTTAAACACCATGTGATCAGCAGCTCTTTCTGGCCTGGAATTACAGCAGGCTCTGAGGTGATTTGGAAACTCTCTGCCCACCCCTTTTACAGAGCAGGAGGTGGAAACACATATGTGCAAACCAGGGCACAGAGGTGAAGGGCTTTTTTTCCCCAAACTCTAACACTCTCTGCCATGCAAATGTGATGAGCGTCAAGATTTGTGAAGAAATCGCTTGCTTTGCAGTTGGGTTTTGTAAACCCACGCCATGTGAGCAGTGCACTGTGATGTGGTGCATGGCTGCTGCTCGCTTAAGAGCAACACGAGCTCCCCCAGTAAACGGTGCTGACCCTAAAGAAAAGCCAGCATTTGATCCTTGCCATTGCCGCAGGTTTATTCAATAATGAACATACTATGGATGCACATTCCTCCTATTAGTTTTGTTCCGCAGGGCCCGTTAGCTCTGGCATGGTGACTCAATGTGAGCTGAGGTCCCAAACACCGTTTGTATGTGTGATTTTTACTGATGATTTCAGTTTTACAGTTCCACCCACCCACTTGAACACCCATGACGCAAGGCACTATTTAAGAGCTTTACACTGTACATACCGGTGTGAGAAATCTGCAGTAAAAATAGGTTCCTCTGCAGTGCTTCTAGTGGGCAAGTGATTTGGGTTTCAATAAGAAGCACTGCTGGGAAGCCTCACTGTCTTTTTATTATTTTATTTTATTTATTTATTTATTTATTTATTTATTTATTTATTTATTTATTTATTTATTTATTTATTTTTACCAGTACTACAGCCCAAGTGCAGCATACCCAATTTACTGCATGTTACTAAGACTATTCTAATGATCAGTGTTAATATTAGGTCCTGCAGGTCCTGGGTCTGAGTTACGTTGTAAGAAGCTTACATTTTATTAACTTAAAGAAAAAGCCTCAAGAAACACCCCTCTGGCTTTCGAGCCCGCTTCAGCATGGAAAGAGGCTTAAAAGTCTCATAACCCAGGAGTCAAATTAAACAGTACACAAAGATATTCACTATTATGTTAAGTTCCAAGATCTTCTTTTTAAGTAAACCTGATTTTTTAAGGCATAATTTTTGATTGCTTGCGGCTAACGATGAAAACGATGGTTTGGAAACGATGTCAGTGCCAAAGCCTCCTCTTGTCTATGCAAGCCCGACATTCCAGTTTCTGCGGGACATTCGGCTGTCCAAGCGTGGCCGGGTCCTGCCGGAAGCATCTGGGAGAAGCGCGGAGAAGGAAACCTGTGTGGTCGGAAGCGAGGGGGAGGGATGGGGCGAAGATGAAGTTTGGCTCGGAGCTCCCACATGGACCATGTTGCTATGGAAATGGGGGCCTTTGCACTGCCTGTTATATCCATATACGTTGAGAAGAGCCATCTCTTCTGTATGTCATTAGGAGGAGTCTGAAACGAAGCTGATCAATTAGCTGCCTGTGCTACGAGGAAAAACGTAGACAATAACTTAAATTGTGCACTCAGAAAACACTAATGAATCACCCTTTTATGCAGTGACATATAGTTACATCCAGATGCCATGCTGTGCTTCTTAGGGAGAAGAAAAGCAAAGACTGATAAAAATGGAACTGTGCTTTTAAATTCAGTTGCTCACAACCTTTTGCATGTCCTTATCCTCACGGGCAAGCCAGTCAGCCTCTAATATGCCCTGTCATTCTGCCATTACCGTGAGCATAGGATAGTGTTATAGGATTATTCCTTCGATTAACAACGCCTGTGCTTGGAGGGGTAGATGCTGCCACTTAAAGCACATTTTCTTGTGCTGTTTGCAGTTTGTTTGTGTGAGTGACTGTCTGATTGTTGCCCAGGCAACCAGCAGAGGCACCGATTTGATCCGATGGAGTTTCACAGATGTGGGCAAGTGTCTCGAGCGCCGTTTGCTGCTTCCGTGCGTGCTGGAGAGTACTCGGGCCGCCACCTTTCGGAAGTTGCTCTCCTTTGAAGGACTGGAAGAAAAAAGACAGAAACCTTAAAAAAAATCCATTTTTAATTGGGATTATCTCAGCTTGGTAGTTGCTCTTCCTGCTTGCTAAGTCGCAACTTGTTCTCATGAGGAAGGCAAATCATTTTACATAAGGCAAAAGGTGAAAAAGTTCCAGTATTGACAGAAGGGAGACATGGAAAAGCACAAGCAGTTTTATTGTCTCCACTGAAGCAGATTAAATTATTGTCATCGCTCTAGAAGACAACAGCTTTAAAACTTGAAAACTGGTCATATCCCAATGATAAAAGTAGCAGGGACATATTTTGATGTTTAGCTATGCCTGGGCTGTCTTGTGCAGAGGCAGCTTGGTACTTTAACCAATGGCAACCTTGTGCTCAGCGAGTTTGTTTTCCAGCTGCAAACATCTGTTGAGTATGTAGCCCACGGCTCTGCCCTTCCGTATGCGCCGCGTTGCTGAGCAAGGCTTGCTTTCGTCTCCTGTTGCAAAAGCAGAAGTGGGAGGTCAACTTGGGCATAAAATCCAGTGAAAAGACTTCCCCTAATGCTGAGCACTTCTGATTCCCGACTTGCTGTTCAGCTTCGCAGAGACATAAGCTCTCGTTGCAGTGTTCAGCTCCGTTTGCTGGTACAACATTCAAGGGAGTTGAAATGTTGCGTTCTATTTCAAGCTAAGCTCTAGAGTAAACAGGATTCGCTATTTAACCGTGATTACTTGCCTGGCTTTGCGAGGAACAGAAGCCTGGGAGCTGCCAAGACGACTTCCCGCACACATGGGGTAACCTTGAGAGCTCTGCCGCGTGGGATGACTCCTCCGGAGCAGGTCAGCACTTCCTTGTGATCCCAATCCTGCCGGAGGGTCATGTGGCTGCCAGCAGCCCTAATTCATACCCTGTCTGTCTGTGACTTGATGGGAGTCCAGTCTTCTCCTGGGAACATTTAAGTCTGCTTTTTTGAAAGAAGTGCAACTCTAGAGATGATGTCCATCTGCCTGTGGGTTGGTCGCTTGCTTTGGAATTTCTTGGCAAAGTGCGACCCAATTTTCAAATATCAGCTGATTTGGTAGTACAGGAGCAATCTGGAAGATGCTGCATTCCTACATCTGTTAAAATCAGAGGCTTTGTAGATGCAACAGAGCCTTTAGTGAGAGAAAAAGCGGTTTTCCCTCCAATGCTGTCCTTTTTTATGGGAACCATGTAGCCAGTGAGCCCTCGGGAAGAAGCTGTTATAGATCAAAACTTTATTAATGGGATGACTCCTGCTGACTAGAGTGGCTCTGGAAATGAGGTCCTGTTTGGTAAAAAAAAAAAAAAAAAAAAAAAAAAGTAATGAGGGATCAAAGAAGGAAATAGTAATTGAGAGAGTAATTAAAAAGTCCATATCCAAGGGCTAGATTTGGAATGAGTTTAACCTTGCTCATTGATGGTCATTTAAAGCTTCAGTCTGTGAGATGCTCACAGATTAAGGTGTGATTTTATTTAAAAGGTTAGGAGATGTACTGAATAATTTATATTAAAAAAAAAAAAGTGTAACCTAATGCTTCCTTTGGAGACTTCTAACTATTCATTCTAATAAAATTAGCTCTTTCTGTGAGTACTGTAAATACAGGCTTTGATTTTCTGCACATCTTCCTCATTCACCCCTGTTAGCTGAGAAGGTGCGAGCACAAATTCTGCCCTTCCAGCTGATTGCCGGTGAGTGTTAACGTGCTGCACTTTGTGATCAGCTGCCATTGCTCCCGCAGCCAAATAGGGCAGTTTTGCGAGACAGTTGCTACCAACACACACCATATGCTGGGCACTAAGGCCTTATGTCCCATGCAAAAATGGGAAATTTGTATCTGGTTTCTTTGTCAAGTATCTTTGCATATAGAAGAGCCACCGTTTCCCATGAGTGTGGTCAAAACACTCTACAATGTGGTCCAACACCATGAGAGTGGCCAAGTCTGTTTGCATCGTGGCTGAAGAGCAGAGCATTTTATAGCTGCCCCACGTTACCCCCCAGGGTTACTCTGCCCCAGCGTTGCTTCTCCCCCATGTCCAGCCCTCAGTAACAGTATAATTGTCGCTTTTTGACCAGTTTTGAGCCTGTTAAAATAGAGTATATATAAATATTTGGGAGGAAGGGGGAGAAGTGTGAATAACTGATGTAATTCAGTACAATTTCATTTCTTTTGAAAGGAATGGGAGTAGCTTTTTCTTCCTCCTTTGAGTTTTTAATACTAATTCCTCTGCAGACAAAGGTTGTTACTCAGATTTAAATATCCTTCCACACCAACAAATAAATAATAACCTCTCCCCAGCCCCTCAGTCTTGTATAAAGGTAAGGACAAGGACAAGTCAATATTTTAGGTTTTCTTTTTTCTCAGCCTCTAGACTGTCAGATGCAGCACCATAGCAGCCTCTTAAACTCCATATATCTGTGTATCTCGATGCATTTTACACAGAATAGCTCTTAGTTTGACTTCACAGAAATGGACTCAGATAAAGGATGATAGGTCACATGCCAGGGATGGTTTATGTCCTCTACGGAATGAACAAAGAAGCCCTGTCAGGGCTGTAGATGTGGTACGTGCTGATCGTACTGAGCAACAGATCACATTATTGTAAACGTAAGGCAGCCCAGACAAAGGCTTGCAGGTCTTTATAAAGCAGCAAGCCACATACAGGGAAACTGTATTCTTTCTGTACATTAACATTCACCCAGGAAAGACACTGCAACTCAGGCTTTTTAATAGCACTGCTACTGAATCCGCCTTGTATAGCATCTTTCCGTAAAAATAATATATCTACTTGACACATAAGCATATGCAGATGTGGAAACGTTAAAAATAGTGGGGAATAAAACAGTTGGAGATTGGAAGCCGAGCTTGTTTTAGAGTGGGGGACCAGTTCAGTTGTTCAGGCCACCACATGATGTTGTGGGAATGGGAGTTACTCCAGCTTCCTGCATTTAATTAGCAGCTTTTAATTATGCAGTTCCTAACCCTTAGCATTTCCTGCTGTTTCCTCAGCTAGAACCATTCCCAGCTCTGCCAGGTGAACACACAAAACTCTGGATATCCTGAATAGCTGACCCTTTCTTAAAGTGGCTGGGAAACCAGACAGGAGGATGTGCTTTTTGTACTTTGCTTGACGTATTTTTATTTCACTTGCTCACAGAATTTTCTTGCAGCAAGACCAGTTGTTCAGCTGGGATCAGATGTTTAAAAGCACTCGGGTCTCACTGGGCATCTGGAGAGCTCAGCACAGATTTGGTGAGATTTTTTTAAAAGGAGCAGGGTGAATCTCCACCAAGTCTCAAATCCTCCAAGAGTTTCTAGGAGTGGCAAATACCAAGCCACTAACGAAAGGCTCATGGGCAGCACGCATTTGAAAATGGGGACATATTATGAAATTATTAATGTTAATCTCAGCCCAGTGTGTTGTAGCAGGCATGGATATCCATCCTCCTTCCCACGGACAGGTGTGTAAGGCGAGCTCTGCCCCGCTGCGGTTGCCCCATAGCATTGCTGCCTGCACATCCCCTGCTTTCGCAGGCAGCCCCTCCTCGGCACAGGAGCGCTGCACCGGCGCTGTAATTGATTTACTTTAATTGTCCCCGTTGTGAGTCGGAGCAGCAGGGATGAAGCTGTGCCAGCAGCAGGAAACGCTGCCTTCGTTCTTAGTCACTAATTAAAGCAGAGGCGTGAGGTTGGATTGCTCCACTGATAGCAGCCTTGAGCTTTGTGGGGGCCTGAGCTCCCCGCATGCTGCAAGGCTCTGTCTGAGGATTTGTGTGAGCACGAGGCAAACTGATTTGTCACTGCAAAAACAAGCCCGGCCTCTACAGAGCTGGTGCCCCCCCTATTTGGCCCTATTCTGAGAGACGCTTGGGCACCATAATGTGTCGGAGTGGTACCTGCCACCTCTGGCTATAGAAAGGACAATCTCTCATTCACTGGGGGACAAAAAAGAAAAAAAAATCCCACAAATATAAGCTGCTCTTAATCCTGAGCAGAGAAATCTCTCTAAAAGTCCCCATGTCTCATCATTGAGCTGCATTGTGCTCGAGGCTTCTGATAAAGGCAGAACTACTTCAGCTACAAATGCTTAAGGTTCAAAACCTAATATTTTGTTTTCCTCATTTATGTATTAAAGTCAGTCCTATGAGATTACACTTTAGGTTCTGTGATAGACTGGAAATTGTAAACATTTCTCAAAGAGTAACTGATACATTGCTTCAGGGTTTGTGTTATCAGTAGCCTACTCCATTGCTGAGTAAGATTTTGAGTCTCTACTGCTTAACTAAAGCTCCAAAATACCATCGTCCCTGTAATTCACTGAAATTTTCATTTGATTGGGGAAAAAAGTAATAACAAAAAACACCCAGGAAAACAAGCAAGTTTCTTTGGCATGATAGAAGCCCAGACTGTTCATTGTAATTTAAAAATCTAGTTCTCTGCAATGCCCACAGGAAAGAATTGTGAATAGCTTTGAATTAAGAAATCTTTGGTGCTTCAATTTAGGAGAGCAAAACTACTTGAATATCTTTCTTTGGCCTTACTCAAAATACATATCTGTATCCGTCTTTCCATTTTAGATTTATTCAGAATCACAAGTATTTTGATAAATAGATTAAATTGCTGTGATATTTGTATTTGTCCAGCCAATTCCCCTTTTAATAATTTTTCTAGACACTCACTTGGGAGGCAGGAGGAATTAATATATATCTATATTGTCTTTGCTGAGAGAAGTAACTCTGGGAATCAACCATGAATGTGTGTCAGATATATAGAAAGTGAAATATAAGGTAATAAATTCTGTGATTTAAATATAAATGTATTTGGTAGTATGAGAAGAACAGGATTGTGCTATATTAGTGGATATGCAAGGGATTCCTTTAGCAGTACTGATGCTATATATAGCAATATGAGAGAAACATGCCTACCTATACACATTTCTTAGGTTGCTGATGTCAGTGGAGTCGTATTCTCTTTCAGTAGCCATGAATTTAGCCTAATTTGTGGGATTAATTTTTTTTCCAGCTGCCACCTTTTTTTTTTTTCCATCACCATCCCAGATGCCATTCTTTATTCCTTTTTGTCTTCCTCTTGTAAAGCTCTCCAGAGTAAAATAAAATAATTTTAAAAAATCCTTGAAGCGATAGATCAGAATAAACAGCATGGAAGAGAAAGTGATAAATTTCTCCAGGAGAGATAATGGAATTTGGTTTCATTTATGGTGCAGGGAAAGAGAAGATGGAAGAGGAGATAATGGATCAGCTGGTTGTCATTTGGTTTGATGTGGTCTGTCCATTGATCGGAGGATGCTAATGATTCAGCCAAAGGGGAGTCCTGAAGACGGTGATTTTGCATTGTGAGAGTGTAGGGAAGGGCATGTCAGTGCCTTCAGGCTGAAACCTGTCTATTTTGGTAGCATATTCTCCGAATGTTGTTGTCTGTTCCTGTTTGTCTTTTCACGGAGAAAAAGCACAATGCATATTTATTGTGTTATTCTTCCATCTCTTGACTAGAGAAATCAAGCGAGCTTTTTGTTATGGCTGTAGGCTACCATTTGCAAACTGCTGGTTATCACAGTGTATTGTAACCTTAAGGTACCTAGAGGAGTTTCAATGGAACTTTGTTTTAAGCCTTTAAAAGTACATGTTGCTGGGCAACTTCTTAATGACTCCACCGTAAAGCTACAGATGTAAAAACATGGGCAATTTCTATCTATCTAGCACTTCTTAAAATAGAGCACATAAACATCAACCAAGATTACAGTTCAGTCTTAGTTTGTTCTAAAAAACATGCAGTAAAGGTTTGCTATTTCTGAAAAAACTCACAGTCTAAACAGAAGAGCCAAAGTGTAGGAGAAAGGAAGGACTGTTTTCAACATTTTCTAAGGCTGTCTGATCTAGGCCACAAAGGAAGCCACAGCAGCAGCAGAAGTTTAATGGTTATCTCAAGAATTATGAAAAGGTTCATGGAAAAACACATTTTCTTTGGAGGCTTTTTTTTTTTTTTCTTTGTATTGGTCACATACAAATATTCTGTCTTTCTTCAGCTTACATTAGATGAATATTTATTTACAACCATTGTTCAACAGGAAAACTTAATATGAGGGCACAGAAGAGAGAAGATGTGTGCCCCTGTGACGTTCCTAACAAGAGAGGTGCAGAGGAGAAATGCTGGGCGTCCAACACACCAGGTTACTCTGTTCCCCTCTTGTTCATTGACCCCTTAACACCTGTCCTGAGCTGTATGTGTTTGCATGCTAGGGAACATGGTTATACTGTGTGAAGAATGATGCATATATGTTACCGGTCTTAAATGGACTGAATATGTGACCAGCTGATGGAGTCTGAAAGGGAAGCAGGTTTGAGGTTTCCGTGGCAGTTTGTATTTGCTTGGTGCTTTTGGCTGTCCATAAAGGAATCTGCTTGCATATGGTGTTTTATTTAGCAAGAGGCAAGTGCACCAGGAGTTTCCTGGAAGTGTTTCCTGTTTTTTTTCCTGGAAGTGTTTCCAGTGTTTCCTGGAAGACAGTTGTGAGAGGCTGAAAGCTGCTTTCTGCAGTTGAAGGAGGCCAGGTCTGGAATCTCAAAACTTGTGCTATAGCAAACCTGTAATGAAGGCTTTATACAAGGAATCTAGCAGAAATTTCCTGTCTCCTTTCAGGAATTTCTCAGTTTCCTTCTTTAGTGGCCAGCTGTAACTTCCACGCTCTTCCTAGAACTCAATTTATGAATTCTGTGAGAGCAGAACAGGACAATAATGTTTCCATCAGTCCTGTGATACAAAGGGCACTACACAGTGAGTCCTCAGGCAGGCTGAGTTTCCTCATGCAATGGAGAAAAGAGCTTCCAGGAGTTTCCTAATAGTCTGCTAATCTGAGAGCTGCTTCTCAGCAGGTAATTTTTCACGGTAAATTGACAAATGATAGTTCATTTTCCTGTCCCCCACAACACCTAACCTTACACTTTGCCGGGAGATCTTTGCTGCTCTCATCTCTGTTCATTCTTGTTTTCAAAGATGAGCTGTGCTTACATTTCTGTGTAGGTGAATTGTTTTAGAATACAGAACAAAAATCAAAATAATCAAATCGATGATACTGCATGTTTTTGTACCAGTTGCTTTATTCTTTTTCTGGGTGGCATGAAAAAGCATTTTGAGGAAATACTTTTCAAAGAGGTGCTTGGAAAAGCGTCACTGTCCAGGGAAGCAGCACTGTCTTGTGAGCATGTCCGTGCTGCCGTGGCCTGTAGCACAGGTGACTCACAGGGACCTTGGAGGATGCTTCAGCAGTAGCTTAGATCAGAAAACTCTACTTTTAAAACCACTGAGCCCAAACCTCCCTCTCTCCGTATCCATGCAATTCATCCTGCTAAAGAAATTACAAAAATCTGTGGGAGGAAAAAGGAAGCGTGTGCAGTACATGGTTGCTAAGATGAGTATGTGTCTGAGGGCCTGACCCTCAGCCGAGTTTTTAAACTAATCAGATATAGGGAAACGAGGCCCTGCAGGGCTCTGATGGAGGGAGAAATCAAGTCCATTTGGATCATTCTCCATGCCCGGTGGCTCCGGGAAGCTACAGGTGTGAGGCCAGGTTTGATGAGGTGTGCGCAGGCAGGGAGAGCTTCAGTTGTGCGTGAGCTGTCCGGCTCCACATGGTGCCCCGGGCGGCTGCAGACACGGCGGGCGTGGGGCTCGCCGGGCCTGCTTGCTAAAGGGTGAATTATTTCAAAGGCTGAGCATGCTGAAGGAGTCATCGCCTCCCTGTCACTTGTTCTGGCTTTGTTAGTAAACACCGCTCACCTGTGACAGCCACTGATAAATCTCCGGAGCTCCTGCTCTGTTATAAACAGCTCCTCTCAGTTGCTCCCCTGAGGGAGGTGTTTTGGGGAGTTTGGCATGTGTTATTGCTCAGATGGCAGCATTAGCAGGGCAGTGCTTCCCCGGTGTCTGGCGTGCTCGTCAGGAATGCTAACGAGGCCCCGAGGGCAGCCTGCGTATTCCCGCTCCCCCGCCTGCCCTCGCGTGGCCACGCTGGCACTGGGGCCTTCAAGGGAGTCTCAGCGGCGCCCTGAAGTCCACAAGAGCTGCAGTGCTTACCAGCCAAACTTTCCTCCCTGTCTGATGAGTTCAGTGCTATTTTCCCTCCCTTGCACCTAAAATCTTTGTGATTTGTGATCTGTGCTGTCTCTAGGGTGGATTGCCTGGACCAGCAGCACCGCGCGCTCCGCCGGGGTTGTCCTGTGCGCTGCCCCGGCCTTCCCTGACACCCAGGGAAGGGAGGTAGATTAGACACAGATTTAAACCTAGACGGGAGTTTCAGCACCTTGTTGGACTAGGGTCCTGATTACCATAATGACAAGACAGAGAATTAAAGCTAAATGATACATTTATACAAACTAATGAAAAACATGCTGGGTTCCAAAGTTCTCCCATCGTATTTGCTCTCAAAGGATCTGCAGATCCGCAGTGGTGTTTACATTTCAAAAGACTCGTTGCCATTTATGGATCTACTAATGCAATGCAGTAATTTTCTCCATGATTAAGACCCCAGGAAGTTATGAGAAGGCAATATGAATAACTATATGTAAATTTTTTATTTTTTTTTTAGTGGAAGCCAGGGTTTCAGAAATGCAATATACATATTAATGAGTGCTGTGCTCATAAAAGGTGCTGGATTAACCTTCCCCAAGAGGAGAATATTCAATTTATGCACTGTAAAAGTACTGCATTAGCAGCAGTGCCAGAATTGCCAAATTGGGAGTGTTCTCCATCCCAGTTGGGTCCATGCTGCTGCAAAATCCAGACTTAATGCCTGCTTTTACACGTAAGACTAGCTAGAACCACTTAAATTAAGTACAGATTCCTTGTTTACTGTATATCCAGGGGGTTCCTATAGCCTGCATATGTGAAAGAGATATGCTTTGAGAAAGGGAAGACTGCTTGTCCTCTGGTCTTGATTGCCCTCTAGACCTTCAGTGCTCATCCCACAGCTGTGAACATATTTGCAGTATGTGGTGAGATTTTGGTTGTTCATTAGATAGGTGGTTGCATAAAGGGCATGGAGATGGTGAGAAGTGGCAATAGTGTCTGGCTGACAGCCAGCAACTCTTCTCAGATGCAACAAGTTTCAGATGGTCACAACTTTTGGGTCAGCCTAGGCCAGATTCAAAGCAAAACCTGGTCCAGGACAACATCTACATGTTGCAGCATTTATAACAAGTTCGAGGGATCTTGACAGTCTTCTCCTTGCCCTTCAGCAATGCTAGTGAAATTCATTACTTTGGCAAGAAAATCCAGTAATTGCAAATGGATTGCTAGAAATCTTCAGCAGCACGTAGCTACCACACATTTTGTGGGTTTCTATAACCCAGATATTTCCCAAGATTACATTTCTATATGGCAACTTCCTCTGCAAGATTGGAGTTAGTCATTAGCTGGTTTAAGCCCGCAGGTTTATATATTTCAATAAGTCTATGCTGATTTAGCCCAGATGAGGTTGTGACTTGCAACTGGCAATAAATCTTAAAAATACAGTGTGCATTTTGCTAGAGAAAAACAGACTTTACAAATTGAATATAAAGCTAATGAAATAATACTAAAAATTACACTGTAGAATTTGATATAGACTTTAATTAATGCATATAGTTCAAATTTTAGTTTCAAATGACAGCTACTTTTGGCAGGAATATCAATTTCCTCTCAAAAGTGGTCATTTCAAGACAAGTACACTTTTTATTAAGAGTTATTTCCTCTCAAAATATTTTCTTTTTGAAAACTTGTAAATCATCCGATGCCTTTTCTATTTCTATTAATATTTATGGGAGTGATAAATCATAACATTACATCATTAAATTGAATACTAGTAAAATGATTTGAAATTTGCATCAATGAAATGGAAATATTGCACATGCTTCAGTTACTCATTTAAAGAGGAAAAAACAATACTAAATCATTAAATATGAAGCAAAATATGGAAATACTTCAGCAAAACTGAACCCACAACTCTGAATAAAACATGGAGGCCACTGCAAATGTAGTTGTGAAGGGCATTGTTAGGAAAAATAAAAAGCAGTCTAGCCACAATCAATTGTAATTCATAGTTCCATGATATTTTTACTGTTTAGGAAGAGCATAATGTTCACAGGTAGCAGAAATATTTATAAGTATTTTTCAATAATATATTAAAAGTATGACCTTTTAATGTGAACAGAAATCAAATTAAACCTAGTTGCTTCCTAAGATACCTACTTCATATTTGTAAGACAGAAACTAAAGACAAAATCAGCCTGGCAGCTCCAAAGAGGTTATGCAGAAAGAAAAGCACATACTGCCCTTCCTTTTGGGTATTCCCAGTGTGTGATTACAGGGATAGTTAGACTTTCTCCTCTGGATCTGTTTATAAAGGTGTAGGAAATCACTTCCATCTGCTATACCATCAGCCAGCAATTATGGTCCCACACTTGAAATACCTCTCTGGATTGTGCAATAAGAAAAAAACTGGCTAGTAATTATTTCAGGCATTTCAATTATACGAGCAAAAGATGAATTATGCCAAAAGCGTGGCAAAGGTAAGTCAGGGGGCTTATTTTTTGTATGCCTAAAATTTTCATCATCATTCCCTCCCAATTTTAACAGCTGGATGGATTGAAGCTTCAGTATTCAAAAGCCAGCCTTGATGTTTTTTTCTTATAACCAATTAACAAGACAGATTTTATATGGCTGAAATAAATGAGCTGTCTGTCACAATAAAGGCCGTTAGGTGGTATTGGTCATCTGTCAAAGCTAATAAAACAATTTGACTTTAGCATCATTGCTAGGCAGGTGTCTGTAAACAGCAGGACTCCCAAACTAATCTTTTTGTGTTTTAAGCACTGTGATGCAGATATTCCCTGCTCTCCCTCATTACATAAGCTTTATATATATGAATTTTTTTTATAAGCTAACTCATTTACATGCTTTATATGTTGTTTTAGCAATGTTTCGTTACGATTTTAGAGTAGTTTTCATTGGCCAAAGGCATGATGAATTCTCTGTTTGCGCAGAAGCTGTAGCCATACGAGGGCTGTGGTGTGTTTTTAAAAAGGCTGGCAATAAATAGCTACATTTAACAAAAGTCAACAAAAGCCACCAAGCAGTGTTTTCACAGTCTGTGAGGGACAAGCTCTCACCAGCGAAGGGCAGGCAGGACAGGGCTGCCCCTCGCCATGGGACGAGCTACGTGCGCTCCAGCAGCACCGGCTTGCTGTGCCCTCCTCCCAGGGCTGGTGTCACCCTGCCCTGGCCAGACAGCTCCTGGTGAGCAGGAGGCAGGGCTGTGATTTCCCTACACCTCAGTGCTGCATCAGCAAGGCAGGGTGGTTCAAAGGCTGTCTCTGTCTCCTCTGGGGGGAGCTTTCAAGCAGTGCAGGGGATTTTTTTATATTGTTATCTCTGGGACAGAGCATCATGTTTTGCCAGGAAAAAGAGGTCTAGTTGCACCTTGGACCATTCTGCTGCCTCAAGATGCTTCTGCAGTCAGCTTTGCCCTTGTGCATCCCACAGATATTGGCCAATTTCCACAGAAGCCCAACAGACACCAACTTTCATCAAGGGAGAGAGCAATACATCAAGTAATATCAAGGTAAAGCACCTAATCATCATCTCAGCAGCAGGGTAAGACAACATTAACCCCAGTTTCTGTCATAACAAATGACAGGAACAGCAGGAAGAAACTGCACAGCAGGAAGAAACTGCTATGGACAGGATGTCTCCTACCCCATATAAGTGAATAAAAGTGCTCAAACCTGACCATCCCAAGTTGATACCTTATTGTCATTGCTGTGGGACCCTTATTCTGCCCCAGGAGACATGGAGACTTCACAAGGATTCGAGCTGAAGGGAAGGGTCACTATTGCATGTATTTTGCAGAGCATAAATAGGTAAGTTGTTGCTGATGAGACTGGTTGTTACATCAGTCCTACTGGGTGCTGACAGTAAAAACATGCGTATATGGCGATTAAATAGCTTTGTTGAAGGCAATGCACTTGATGTTTAGGAGAATGAAGCTGGAAAGCTGATTAAAGAGTCTACTGTAATGCACAAGCCACTGGCTTGGTCAAGGTCTACTTGTAATTTTTATGATCTCTCCAATTAGCATATAAAGAACAGATGGAATAAGATAAACAGAAAAGTCCCATTCTGAACAGAAAACAAAGTACAGAATAAAACCAAAAATGCAAACAGTCTTATTTGAGCCCAGTGTATTTTATTTATAACCGGGACCAAAAATCGTTTCTACCAAAAATCGTTTCCCTTGGGTATCTTTACAATACACTGCTGAATACTTTATCTGTCCTAAAGCAGAAATTAAGAAACAGTTTTGTACATTCATTTGCTTTTTCAGATGCTTTTTACAGTACATCTGAGGTTTATGGCACACTGGGGATCAATACAAGCATGTTGTAGGCATGAATACCGTATTTTACATGTAAAACGTAGTTTGTTGTTAAGCTATATATTAAACTGGAAACTAGACCGAATTGGCCAAAAGTAAAAAGAACTGTATGTACAGGAGAAAAAGCATTTGGTCACAGTGCATTGGCAGAAAGTACAGTGCTCAGAAAGCAAAATACGACTTTTTATTCAGTACTTTCTGCCTGTGACTAGGGTAGAAACCATTGAATCAAAAATGAACAAAGCTAAGATTTGCTAAAGCTGCCTCTGGCCAGACCCTGGTCTTGTTCATTTCAGAAAGAGCTGGATGTCCATTTCCCTCCGCTCAAATGTTTGTTACAGAAAATATGAGGTGAATTCTAAGCATTTGCTGTTTTAAACATGTAATGTTAATTTGGACACAATTGGATGCTAGTGTTATGATCACTAAATACTTTGAGAAAAAAGGATGATAGAGCAGGTTTGGTTCAAAGTCTGTGCATCTTTCCGTAGACTTAGCAGACTATCGCATAGAACTGAATATCGTTTTAGGTGTTGTTTACATTTTAAATTCTACTCAAATGTACTACCTAAAATTTAGGGTGATTGGACATCATTTGATTGTTGTCCAGCACCTTCAGTGGAGTTAAGTAAGTTTGTATCAGCTGGAAGGCTGTTGGTGACTTTTCATCTAAATTGCAAGGAACTGCACAACTAATACTGCTATGCACAAAATTAAAACAAGGAGAGTTGTGTAGTATAGGGTTTGAAATGTTGTTAGTAAAGCAAATGCTAACCTCTAAATCTATTGTATATTCTACAAAAAAAGGATTATTCTCTTTAATTATTTATGACGGAGTGATTTATGGATTTTAGGTTGTGGCTTTTGATTTTTTTCCAAGGCTGTTGTTTGCCTCCAATCTTGATTTAACAATATCTTCAATATTGATCTGGGAGTGACAAGCAATGCAAATTTCTAATGCTTTGCATCATGTGGCATACTTCAGTTATTAGCTGGTATACCATTGGCATTTATTATCCTGAATGATGTATAGCTATGTTCTATTAATTTGTCATTGATCACCATCTTCTTCAAAATGAGTATAACCCCCCAGGAGGGTTGCTGGATTCACAGGTATGGATGAATTTCTTATGCTTAGTCACAGTGTGATAGAAAACAGTGATGCTTGAACTTGCCCACACTGCACACAGCACAGCTTAGCACTGATTTCTAACCACACCTGAACAGGAATATATTTCTCACGCTTCATAGGCTTCCAGGGACCTTGTGGAACCATCATGACATGATCATGGAAATGAGAAGGGTAAGACTGCTTAGCCTGGGAGGAGAATGACTTGTCTAAAGATTGCAAGAGTGTCAGGGTAAGGCTGCCCATCTTGTGTGACTAGCAAAGTCAGGAAAGAAACTATCCTGAACTTAGATCAGAAATAATCCACCTTTTTTTACAACGGAGCAACAATAATGATTTCTTCTGGTTGGATCCTAAATCATGACTGAAAACAGTATCCAGACATAGAAATAAAAATGTAGTAGAAAAGCTGTTCTTTTGCACTATAGGAATCCTAAAGCTGATCTTCTGATAATAATTATTCTTAGATAATACAGTTTGTTAGTAGGAACTTTCTTCAAAAGAAGGTCATGAGATGGATCACTCAGAGGGAAGTACTTGAAGATTATTTAAAAAAGATTATTTTTTCATTGTTTTCTGACTTTTCTTTGAATGAAAGACAATCATCCAAACAAGTCACCTTGACCATACTTGTTAGCTATCAGTTGGGGAAAATTGGGATCAGTATTTCTAGAGGATAAAATCTTAATAACTAGTGCTTATTTATAGAACATATCACCTATCCAAACTAATATACTTTAAACTAATAGTTCAGCCTTCATAATACTTCTTGCAATATAGTCATTGCAATCTTTTATGAAGCAGTAAACTGCAACACAGAGGTTTTCAATCACTTCTAGCACTGGCCTGCCCTCTCTTCCACTGAAGTCAGTGGGTTTTCACGTTGATATTTATGAGTAAGAGTCAAGATAACACCAAGTTTTTCACTAACCTCAGCAGCAGGAGAGATGAATCAAGGCTGATGGCCTTTGAAAAGCTTTTCCTGAGTGACTTCAGCCAACTTATCATAACAAGACATTAGCAGAAACGTAAAGGTCACCTGGGTCACCAGTTCCAACCATGGCATTGCACTGCCTTGGGAGGGAGGTTTTAAGATGCTCCATGCACCTGCTGAGAAGTGAAAGAACACGACTTACGAAAAGTGTTGAATTCTGTCTCTGCTTTCATATGCCTAGAGAAGGACAAGAGGGAAGGTGAAGGTACAAATTTCATATCTCACGATACTGAATATTTGTGTAGTGCCGTATGACTAGGTCATTTTCGCTGCACTGCCACACATAGAATAAAAACATCAAAACTTTCAAGTATGATCACAGAATCTAAGTTAAATATTAGGACTCATTATATGGTCACAAGCCATTAGTTCCAGCTCCAAATTGGCAAGAAATAGCAATTCAGAATTCATATGCATGTGGGAAAAATCTACTCAGAAAAATCTAAAAATTAATTGTAAAAAATGTGTTTCACAGTAATTCTCTCTTTCCATTTTAACACCCTATTGCTTATGATGATGGCTTATTAGCTTCTGTCAAATATTTCATCATTTAATCTTCAGCCTTATTTGAGAACAGCTACATTATATTTCTATTCTGGCTTTAAGGAGGTTTGTATTTTTTAGTCTTGATTTCAAATATCTTTAAAGCTAATCCACTTCATCAATTCGTAGTACTTCAAATACGTGTTTATTCCTTTGTCATTCTTCTACAATGCTGCAGTCAGTAGACTGGTTTTCTGCATTGACAAAAAGCTTAAAATGTTCATTGTCGTCCTTAGTAATGGAATCCCATGAAATGACTGTGATTAGGCAGTCAGGATTTGTAACTTTTCTTTGCAGGGACCTGCACTACACACCAGTCACACACCGATATTTTTAAAACAGAGCAGCCCTGGTGAAACTTCTCCTGGGGTGTCCAGGTTTGCTGAGAGCTCCCCCAGCTGCTGTGGTTGGGTCCTACCAGGGACCTCCCATTGGCATGAGCAGGCTGGTGGACCCCAGGTAATTTCCTGTGACATTTGACAAATGCTGATTCATATGTGAGACAGCAAGAGCTTCTTTTAGACCTTTAAAATGACAGAGAACCTTGTTGAGACTCCAAGAACAACGGAAACCATACTTAGAAACACTGCTTTCCACCATTTGCACACATGTTTAATCATAAGAGCAAAAGTTAATCTTTCCTATTTTGACTAGAAGCCTGACTTGAAAGCAATTGAAGCACAGCTGGCCTGGCTCCCTAGAAACCAAAGACTTTCAGAAGGAGATGGTGTGATTGGAACGTTTCATCCTAAAATAGGTGCCTTACGTCAGTGAGAAGAAGTGTAGCTTGGAAGTGATAGACTGCCTCTCTGTTAACTTTAAATGGAGTCCAGATGATTGGCTTTGATAAGATATTTTATTTTTGGTCGGCTAAAGTTAGGTGAGCTATATTCTGTACAAACAACATATAAACAGTTATCGTGAACACAGCTTGCTAAGGTTAGTTTAGACAGTATGTACTTACCAGAAAACAAATCAAAGTTGTTTTGACTCCATCATTTCATTCCGATACTACAGAGGGCTGCAGGAATAAGATTATACAGGTGCAGAGTCCTTCCGATAATTTGTGTAATGATGATGATTATGGTATTGGTAAAAGCAATTGGCAGAGGGCAAGAAGTGCAAACAAATAAAGTAAAACCATGATCTGATATCACCAGAAAGAAACAGAGACGTATTTGACCTGAGGATTGCAGTTGCAAATATACATTAATAGGATTCTTCAGCGGATGTAGCAGAACATAATTTAATCTGAAGGGCACTTGAGAAATTAGAAGTGCTTCTCTTGTGTAGCTTTTTGACATGATGGAGGTCTGGATTAAGTGTTAGGTTCTAATGTAAATTACAAAGATTTGTATGTCTGCAATTTGTCTACAAATAGTCGTAATTTGTTTAATCTCCTTTGGTACTGTCACCATCTATCTCTTCTTCTTTGAGATGCTCTAAAGTGAGAAGAGTTGTCAGGGCACAAGAATTATTTAAATTTCATTTTAAAAGGCCATCTTGGTATTTTGGACTGTCTTGTAATCATCTTGGAGAGAATAAATCAAGATTACACTCCCATGTTCAAAAAATTCCAGGAACTCATAACATGTAATGCAAGGAACTTAAAATGATCATCTTATAAAATGATCTGTGCCATTGTTGCTGGGGAAAAGTTGGATAAATGAGCAGGGTACGCAAGCATTTGTTTAGTCAAGTGCTTCTCTCAGATGAGTTAATTAGAACCATTTATATTCAAAGATAGCAGGAGTTGCATAGGAAAAGTCTTCAGTAAATTTTGTCTTAAATGAAATTTTTCCTTCAGTTCAAAAGTATTTGGATTTTATTCCGCATAATTCTGCCAAATCATTTTTGTTATTCTTCCTTCCCCCACCCCACTTTCACTCTTGATACTTTGAGCTCCATTTTGCAGATTTACCAAAGATGCTCACAAGAGATCTACGGACTTTGTAAGGCACCATCTCAGCTTCAGCGTCTCTGGAGTTCACATCGCTTTTCTTCTTTTCCACAGAGAAAAAAGAAGTCAGAATCATAGAGCGCTCACTCATATGGATACATAGTGTTTTATATCCTTGCATTTTGTTTGCATGTGTGTGCACATAAAAGCAAGGGAGGGATATATAACAGATGGTTATTACAAACATTGGTTTACTGTATATATTCCATTTGCAGATTCTGCTTTTGCACATGGACCCTTTCAACTATCACACTGTATAGCACAAGGGCTTACACAATATTGAGTAATTTTTGGCAGTTACTGCTCAGGCTTTCATTGCTGCCAGATCTTTGGCAGTATAAGCTGCATCCCTGTCTAGTATACAGCAAGCACAAGGTCCTCATTATACTGGAATCTAATAGGGCCAGAAGGCTGTACATACAGTGTAAACCCAGAATCTCTCCCTTGCCTTTTGACTGAACAACTGTTTAATATGTGGTGCCATACATAAAGGGATAATTATTTGTATACACATTCAGTTCCAATGTAAATAAATACAAATAGAGAAATTAATGGAATAGATTTCCGCGGTTAAATATTTTCAGATACACCCATTTATGCCACTGGGGCACAGTGACAATTGGCACAGAGGCTTGCACAGGGCAATTATGACACATTCAATATCCAAACCATCATGAAGTCTGCCACACATCCTCATGCTAGAAGCAATGAGCCTACACAAATATATTTTTGTGCACACAAGGAAGAAGGAATGAGATTGCAAGTCTGTCTTGCAGGCGTTTCAGTAGGCAGTATCAAAGTCAGAAAACAGAGGTTAATTCCCCAGTCAGATGTTCTAACTGTAGCCAGTCATGAAATAAAGGATTATGGAAATTGTCCATGAAGGCACAGACACAATAAGAAGGTGCCTAAAATGCACTGTGTGGGATTAGATGCCACTTCTTTAAGAGCCTGAACTGTTTATTTGTTTTTTGTTTTTTTTTGCATTGACTTGCCATTGGTGTGATACAGCTCTTGGAAGAGCATTGCCTGAAAGGCAGGTGCCTGAGCAATGAATTTGGGAAGCGGAGGCAGAGAGAGATTCCTCCTCTTCTCCACAGCCTGGCAGACAGGGAGCAGGGAGAAGGTTGAAAGAACCCTGGGTCACCTCTTCCTTCCCAGCCTTCCGACTTCTGAGCATGTTGCAGAAGATGCCTACGTAAGTTTTCCCTCCTCCAATCTAGACTGCAATTTTTAGGTAATTCAGTTTACCCTGTGTCCATCACATTTAAGATGTTAGGACTATTCTGGATTTTATCCTGAGTTAATTGGCAATGTGAGTAATACTCACAGGGATCCAGTGGGTAAGTATAGAGAAAAGGGGACTCAACCTCACCAATCAAGACAGTAAATTTTTAATTCATATTTTTAATTCATTCACCTCCAGTGATCTTTTTTATTAAAATGAGGCAGTGAATTTAGGAAGAACAATATAGAGGTATACTGGGCTTAATACCAATTCATGAGATTTTGAGGTTACTTTATTGTGTGTTGATTTTTAAAGCCATTTTAAAAAATCAATCATCGGTAGCTATGAAGCTATATGACACATAAATCAGGACTCCAGGTTAAGTGAAAGCTGAGGTAAACTGTGCATGTTTCTATTTATAGTAGTAATATTATGACCCTGACACCATTTTCTTGAGCTTAGTATTTTGTCACTAAAATTCCCTTTACAGACTGAGATTTATCACAAGGCTTCAGTATTTTAATAGCTTTTTAAAGGATGAATTTAGAATCTGAAGCTGGGAAAGTCTTTGCTGCTTACATCAAAGCTGGCTGAAATTCAATTTTGTTTCATGGGAAATTAGGATATTTTCAACAAGTTTTTCTTTCAGTGTGGAGATGAAAGTAGAGTTTTCTAAACTTCCCATGGAAGGAAAATCCCAATAAAAAAAAAAAAAAAGAAAAAAGAAAAAAAAAGAAAAAGTTGATACTAATCAACTAATCATTAAAAAAGAAAAATCAGAATGTGATTAGATCTTTCTGAAGTGGAAATGAAGCAATACTGCAGGAGCACAAGGCAATTTCCAGGAAGTGGGAGCAGCCAAAGCAAACTCCACAGGTGAGTTTGTGGACTCCTAGGAGTGACCTGAGGTACTGAAGACACAGTTGTATTGGCGTTCATAAGCTTTACAGAGCTTGGAGGGACCTTGCAGCACGAAAAGGAGCTTGCACATTGAGAGAACTGATGCTTCAGCACCCTGATTCTACACATCATCATCTCTTCCCAGCTTTATCTGCAGCTTTATCTGCAGTTCAGTATACCCAACAAAATAAGGAAAATATTTTGAAATTCAGGAGAAAGAGACAATAAGGACATTATCAAGATGTAAGTTCATCTTCACAGTACGTGTCCTTTGAACTATATGTTTCTTTTTCAACATATGAGCAAAACAAAGGGTGGAGAGCAACAGAAAGTGAAGTCAAGCTAGCTGAAAAGAAATACGTCAGCTAGGTCTGTGATTTGACCTGGATGATGATGATGCAGCCCCCGTTTGGAAATCACACTACTATTTTTCTTGTCAGGCCAGGAAACTAAATTAGGTCGGTATCGTCACATAAAAAAAATCAGGAAAGCATTTCTGCCTGATTGTGTCAGTACGTTAATGTAAGAGACATTTTCAACTTCCAAAGCTGCTCCACTTCCTACAAAATACGAGAATAAGCATTTGGTTATAGAGCCTGAGGGAAGAGAATGTCTTTACAACACAGAGGGTTAGACCCACATGGCAAAATTACAGAGAATTTATAAAGAAATTATAGAGAAACTTTGGCTCTGAGCTGACAAGTAGCAGATTTGAAGATCAATATTTTATCCTTGGCTCCTCTGATGTCCTTTGTGGATCCAAGACCATGTTGATTGTCCAAAGGCGCAAAAGGAAAGCTGCAGCTGAGCCAGCAGATCAGCTGTCTTAGAAAAAACATCCTTGTGCTGTCAATGCTGAATATTCACTGCTTATTTTCACATGTCTCCATTAGAAATGGTGCAAATGATTTGTTAAAAAAAAGAAATATACATTTTAAATATACATTTTTAAATCAATAATAATGAATATGTAGTTGAGATCTGTAAAATGTAAATGTATGCTTTAGTGTGCTCCATTTTTTCGCAACAAAATCATTATGGCATATTCAAAGGACTTGCACCCTGTTAAGGTTCTATAATATGGAATATACATTACCTATTCGTAGTAAGGCCCCAAATGAATTATCAAAATCCAAACTGTGAGCAAGCATTGAATGTAGGTCACAAAGCTTGACTAAATTCTGATATATCTATTGGTAAAATATTAATCTCAAAAAGAGTTTCCTTTTCCATTGTGTATTAATATTATTTTGAAAATGTATATCCTTTAATATTGCAAAACAAAATGAAATTACTATACAGCATGATAAAAAATGTTTAAGTAGTCATAGAAAAGTGAAAAACTGCCACCCTATTCCAAATCATTAAGGCTACTGTTGTAGAAATTTATCTTGTCTTATGTGATTGCTGCAATGATTGCCAATTTTAGAAATGATCTTACCTAAAACAAACTACATTATTTATACTGCAAACCATGAAATAAACTAAATTAGAATGAATAAAAGCAAGAAAAAGAGTGAGACATAAATCCATGGCCCATGATTTTACACCATAGCACATCATTAGCTCTGCAATTTTGATATGGTTTCCAGTTGAGGCATCCTACACAACATCAACCGCCAGTTTTTTCTAACACCTCAGCTACTCATAGCTGTTGCTATGAGCAAAGGTTGGCATGAGACTCAGTGCATAGGGAGAGAGTCTATCAATACGTGGGTCTCCAGGTTCATCAGTCACAATTTGAAATAATTTGTACCATTTCCTAAAAAGCAAAACAAAACAAAAAAAAAACCCCAACAATCCACATAGGAAAAGCTCCAGTTAGAGCAGATTCGTGACTGGATCTCTTGTGACTCATTTAAGTGCATTATGGAGGCATTGATGCATGTAAATTTTATGCATATTTCTAAATTTTAGCTGATGAGCAGGAAACAACTACATCCTATACCTCGTGTCTAAAAGGTTTATTAAATTTGCAGATTTACTCTGCAGATTCTGATGAAAAGTCCCGTGGTGGAAGCAGAGGGACTCAGCAATGATGTGACCCATTTTTGACATTAAAATTTTCCATACGTTGTGCTGGGAGAGGTGTACATCTCAAACCTGTGGCCAGAGTGTGCTTAGCCCCACAGTTCAATGGTTCACGCACGCAACCATCTGCTTGCAAATAATGACATACGGAAGAGTCTGCAGGATGAGACAGTGTTAGGAGAAGGCAGAGAACATGTTCAACAGCTAATCTGCATCTCTCTCTTTTTTTTTTTTTTCCCAAGTGTAGCCTTTTTGGTGAGTGAAAATTGGACTGAATTTCAGAACTAGGAATAGTGAATTTTCAATAATTGACTCAAAAGAACAACACTGCTTCCTCTGAGAAAATGCTTTGGAAGCTATGAGCTTTTTTTTTTTTTTGAGTTAGCATATGCCAAAAAAAGTGAATTGTTGCAACTTTTAGAACTAAGCTGATAATTTCAACCTATTCTCAGTTTCCTATTCTATTTAAAATGTAAGAGATTCTTTCTCTGTGCTTAAAAGCCAAAAACGCATGCAGTAGCTTATAAAAATCATGTTCTTTAAATCCTTTAATTGACAGAATTCCTTTGTAAAATGGTTAATTTTGGAAGTTAAAGCTGAGCTGCTTCCACAAAGCTTTCATAGTTCCCACAAGGAATGTAATTTTGTTTAAAAATAAATAAATAAATAAAGCATTTCTCTTGACAGTGTCACCTCTGGATTTTAGTGCAACTCCTTGGTGATTACTGCAGGACAACGTGTCACTGGCCCCGGCACGGTGGAGATGCTCGAGGGATGCTGGGGACACGCTGAACCTCAGCAGACTTGACAATATCCACTCAGGACCCAGCTGGCACCAGCACAGTGGCTCATTGCACCTTCCCGCTGCGAGGTCAATATTAGTTCCTTGCCACACAAATCTAGTTGCAGAAAAGGTGCAGAAAGCACCTTTTGGGGGTTGACAGGCCCCATCATGCCACATTGTTAATGTTTCCCAGGCCAAACAGCGTCAGGTGGGAGAAGTGGAAGGAGACGAGCCTGGAGCTGTATGCTACAAGTGACAAAGAAAGTGATGTTTTGTTTTGATCTGTGACGGAATGCATAACATTTCTCATGAATGAAGATAACGATAAACCATTAATAGCTGTGAGATACAGAAATATATACACTTGTAAAAGCTTATGTCATAGAGCTGTGCTAATGATGCTTTAAATCCTGGTCAAATGTGATGTTCTTTGATTGCTCTTTTTTTGTTTTACTTTTTTTTTTATTAGGTTGCTAATAATAAGTGATAAATATTAGTCTGTGAGTTGAATTTAAAAAAAAAAAAAACCCAAACCAAATCAGGTTATAACCTGCTTCGCTCCTTTAGTGTAGGGCATGAATAACGGCGCTGAGAGCCGGGCGTGTGGCAGGGAGCTCAGGCTCCTGCTCCACATTCCCGAGAGCTCGGTGATTCATGCCGGGGGCGGCTGCTGGTCGCGGGTGGCTGAAGCGCTGCCTATATTTAGCCTGTGCATGAGTTCATAGCACGCTCTTGGAATGAAAGGTGCTCTCTAAAAGCCCCAGGTAAATCGGCGTTGTTTTATTATTACAGCAAGGTGCTAGCAGATGACAATTTCAATAATTGGATCAACCTCCTTGCTGCAAATGCCAGCAGGTTTGACTCAGCTGTTTATAGCTTGTTAGCAGATAAATTATGTTCTACGAAGCTGATTTTATTTCAGGGGAGATTTTGGGGAGCTTCGGGGGACTGGGGGTGGTTTCAGCCTGGCCTTTGCAGTAGTTCGTGACTCGGGCACTGCTGTCCCCAAAGCCTTTTCCTCCATGGCTCTGTATTGGGCAATGCTGGGTTCATTCCATCCATGTTCAGGGCTGCAGTGTAATGACTCAGTGCCCAGAGACTCCTCACCTCAGGTGGTGAAATCCCCATTTCCCATCCCTGTTCTGCTACAGGCACTGCACAACACAGCAGAGCTGGGTCCAAACAGGACCACGGATGGCTGAGATCTCTGGGCCTTGGAGTGGAAGCTAATGGGACCCCCCTTGTGTGAGGGGCAGCGACTACATGTACAGTGACGGCACATGCCTCAAAAATCACCTACAGGAAGATAGGAAGGAAATGCTGAGGGCCAGGATGCATTTTAGTTTCTGCCTTTTCCTGGTGTGAGGCCTCAGTCCAGGAAACTACCTGCAGGGCGACACTCCAGGAAGCAGCGGCCTCCTCTGCTTCCTGACATGAAGCACGGGCCCCATGGCGGGACGAGGATCTTCTTACGGGTTATCCGAGCACAGACACAGTGGCCTGCAAGCTGGCTGCACTTGCTTCCGATCTTGGTGCATATTTATGGATATTTAGCCTTCACTGTGGAAAGCTCTTGCTGCCACAGCAAGTCTTGGCATTAATTCTGTTGATGCTGCTGGAAACGCTCATCTAAAGACAAGAACTAGGTACTCAGGTAACAACACCTTGCTTTTCCCCAGCGAATCATAATTTCATGTACGGCCCTCAAGAGCCAAAGCAGTGCTGCCCAGGATGATCTACATTTTGCACTTTGGAAAACTACTGAGAAGCAGCTCTGTGAACTTCAGAAGTATATTTATTAGTGATTAAAAAAAAAAAAACAGGAAACGTACCCTTGCTAGTCTGTTTGCTTACTTTCTCCCTCGTGGTCTCTCTCTTCCCCTGCCATGAATAATGTATTATCATTTTTTTCTCTCTCTCAACACCCAGAGAAAAGTGGAGATGTTAATGTCTTGCAGTGGCAGCCAGGATGAGAGCAATTATGCACACTGATTTCCTCAAGAACTTCCTCTGCAGCTAGTGCAGTTGAGGGCCACAGCATCTAGTCCTGGCTGACAGCAAACAGATGGCCTGGCAGCGGCACTCTTCATACTTTAGTATGAACATCATTAATGAAACAAAATACAAGTTTACAGTTCCAGCTTCTTGGCATTAGGTAAGCGGTGCAGTATACTGTAAGAGCAATATATTAGCTACCACGTGCCATTCAAGGAAACCAGCTATGCTAAATCTGTCACATGGAAAAAAAGCTCAGCCTTCTCCTCAGGTAAGGTATGTCGGTGCCCTGCATCCTTTCTGACAAATTTTATTGTTCTACAAGTGAATAAATACTGAAACGCTGCCTTCCAGCTCCAAGAGTAGCCCTGTATCTCTGTATCTCCTGACACAGTCAGGTGTCAAGGGATGCCAAAAAAACTAGGAAAACTAGAAATACCAGTCAGTAAGTGCTTTTCGATCTTTACTGTCTTTTTTTATTTTTGCTACAGACAGAATAGTCTGTGCACTGGGGAATAGCATACAATTGCAGTGCCTTTATGGAGTACTGCACGTAAAAATGAAGTTTTAAGAACACATGTGGTTGCGATTTCACATACTTTGAAATTCAAAATGAAATATGAATAGTTAAAGGACCAAATCCCACTCACTTTTCTCTCTCAAATAGCCGCACTGAAGCTAAGCCTGCTGTACAACATCTGCTCTCCTGCTCGCTGTTTGCTGCCTAGAAATGAACTTCTGGGCAGGGTCCTGTGTCTTCAGGCTCACCAGTACAAAAAGGCCCTTTGCTTCACAGCCTTTAGAACTTCTTTGGGTGACAATGCAGTCTTAAATTAATCCAAAGTCTTAGACAGTGAGAGATGATTGAAGATAAGTTGTAGAGATAAATAAATAACTGCAGTGAAGCTCAATCTTAACAGTTATAAAGATACTGACAGCGCCATAGGCAACATACTTAAATGCTGTGTTACTGGTCCACAGTGTTTGAGGTTTTTTTCTGATGTATTTTCTTGAGTATTATCTATGAACAGCTTACTCTTTTAAGAGAAATTTCTTCATATCCCTGTAGTCATCTGTGTCAATTTTGTAATTGCTCGGTAGTTTTGTTCACTAGCGTGAGTTAGAAGGGTTTCTTGTGTGCTGTCCCCTTTGATTAGTAAACTTCTCTATAGGGCGAATGATAATGTCTGAGGGCTAAAGCGGTTACATTCAAGGGCTTTTGGTTGAGAAGTGATTTTTTTGATAAATGACTACCATTTAACAAAACACTAAGTGTTTGAAGAAGTATTATTCATAGGTGTATTGTTGGTTTTTTTTCATGTTCACTATTTGCTATTCTTTTATTCTTTCTTTCTCAATTACTGTTGATGTTCAGGATGCCTGTCAGCTAATGCCTTTTTATAAGCTGTTCTGCAAGTTGAACACAAATAACATGACAGCTTGCAGGCTACTTGTTGTCATGGTGTTCTTACTTTGCTCTGGGCAATGCCATATAAAGAATATTACATCTCAACTCCTATCTGCATCAACCAAATATTTTAACATTAACACAATAATATCAGGATGGCACAATGTTTATGACATTTCAAGAAAGCGGAATAAAATTATGTTCTGTTTCCGCCTCCACAGTTTAACCCACTCCCAAGTTTGGTCCTATTGCAGTTACAGAATTATTGATTTCCGTGACGGTAAGTTGATCTCAGGTTCTAGGCCCAATTATGAGATTAAATTTTAAAAGTTTTTTGGATTGCACTTGCAGGCATTTGCTAACTGAGCTGTAACACAGGGAGCATGACTCTGCGTGCCACTCTGAACTAGCTCCCTATTAAACAATTTACTCTAAGGTTATCTTGATTTCTGGACTTCTGTGAGCCTTATCTGCAGCCCAAAAACACTGCACTGCATGACAGCACTGACCAAGAGCAGGTAGAAAAGAGTTTGCATAAGAAAATTGCCAAAATTATGGAACATGGTGTTTTCCTGTACCAGGAACTACTTCTCCATGGCAGTATCCATCCTGCAAGTTAGGGCTGCTGCTGTTGGGTTTTACCTTATTCATTTTGGACTAGCATGAGGCTCCTCTGTGAAATGAGATTTACTTTAAAGCCAGCTTCTTTAAAGTGATTGCTTGGTACCAGTTTGTACAGGCTTCCCCTGAAAGTCTCCAATAGACCCATAAACACCTATTTCGTATATGCCAAGATATTCCTGGTATGTCACTTGCTGCCTCTTGTCTCCTTTAGGGCCAGTGCTCAGCATCTCTTGCCCATTAAAACATTTTCAAAGCAGCAGCTCAGCACCTTCAAGGTTTTTGCCTGTTTTGCCTTTCATTTGGGAGGAAGATCTTGCAATTATCTATGCAACTAACTGCTGTCCTTCAATACTTTTCTCAGAAATATGCTTTTTACCACTAGAAAATTCTGTCGTGCTCGTAGGGAACGTCTTTTCCACATTCCCAGAGATTAAGGACAGATCCTCCAGCCTAAAGTGAACCAGATTATATACATGTGGCCTTTAGACATGCCAAAAAATACCTTTTTTTTCTTTTCTTTTTTTTTTTTTTTCTGAAAATAAATATTTAATTTAAAAAGCTGTTTCATTTCAATATGCTTTTATTTCCTTCTAGGGAAAACAAGAAGCAAAACACTTGGCCTTGCTTTCAAACCTGAAAAGTGTTTCAAAAGCCAAATACAGAGAAGCGAAAGAGAAATGGAAAAATTTTGGATTGCTAGGGAAAAAAAAGCAACCTATAAACCTGTCAAGCCAGCAAACAAACCAATAAACAGGTCAAGCCTCAGAATCAGTAATGTGAAAAGTTGCTGTGAAGATTATTGCTTTTGCTTCTAAAGTGTTTTTCACTGGGGAAAGCTGATCTGAATAGCGTAATGAGATCCAGGGCAGACACAGGGATGCTGGGAATCAGTGAAGAATGGGTACAGATACAGTTAAGAAATGTATTCTGCCATTATTGGAGGACAGTTCTCTCTCATACCATTACCATTATTTCCTGAGGAAATTGAATTCACTAAAATTCACTACTATATGGCTGCATTTCCATAGAAGAGAATGGAAGAAAATAGATAACAAAATGTGAATTATCCTGGTTTCCTCATGGATATCTTGGGAGGAGGCTTTTGGGTGTTTTTCAAATCAACTTTGGTGATGCAGACCAAGATCACTGTGACTACAGATGAGGCTTTAATGCCAAGGTACAGTGGAGTTAAACAGAACCAATTGAGTTTATATAGAAGCAAAGATACTACTTATTTCTGGGATTTCAAGTTGATATATTCTCTTTCACAGCTCATCAAAATTTTTTGAAGTCACTGAAGTATTCACAAAAAGAAATCTGCAAAGCAAAACACATTTGGTGTATTCTTTGTACTTTTTCTATGGTTTATGGCCCAGCAGGGCATCAAGGATTCATCTGACTGTAGTTCTCAATAATTTTGGTAAAATACATGCAAGATTTTGCACACTTAGTCTTCCTGGCCAGCCTTCGTAGTCTTTTATTTCAACAGTGGTATTCATTCTATAAGAAGAAATAAAGATTTAAGCATGCAATTTGCTTAATTTACCCCCAAATAATTCCATGCCCTGAAAAATACTACTACCTATCACTTCCTGTGTTATAAAGATGGAGACCAAGTTTTTCTTCCAAAGATTTCTAGAAGCAGAAGAGAGCTTTTAAAAAGTGCAACTTACTTATTCAATAGTATTTGTACAGTTTACTTAAGGATGGGTAATAAACAAAACTATATCCAGGCAAATTATACACATTTTTAACACTTCCTTCATCATGTCTTGTTTTACTCCTGAGATTTTTTTCACTTAAGTATTAACATACACATGACCCCTTACTGCTGAAAATTCAAAATCACTTTAAATGAGCCATAGGTGAGGAGTAGATTTGTGCAGTGTCTCCTTTGTCACTCTTTGCTTGCTTTCAGCAAGGAAAACAACAGCTAAAAGAAGTTGAATTTCTCACAGGCTGCTTTAAAGTATTTAAGCATGCAACTATTTATTGTGGGACTGCACAGCATTTTGGAACCCCTGTTTTCAATTAAAAATGTGCACACGTTGGAGTTGACCTTCAGATAAGCCGTAGTATATAAATTCTAAATCATGTCTTCAAAGAGAAGGTTGATGAGTAAGGATTTTTATATTTGGCCTATATCAAATAATACCTAAATCTTTTTTTTTTTTTTTTTTTTTTTTTTTTCCCCGCTGAGCTATCCAATTCTGACACTATGCTTGACTTGAAGATGAAAGATAAATGAAAAACAAATTCAACTTTTAGGTTGAATATGAGCTAGTAATTATTGAGGATGGGCCACATTCGTTCTTGAAGCTTCACCAGGGAAGAATTTTGGTCCTGCAGAACACACTGTGCTGTTCCAGAATACCCTAGTGACTAGAAATACACCTTAAGGACCTTTACTCATAAGACAAGTTTTTAATGAATACTGTTAGGAAAGACTAGATAATGCAGAGAATGAAATAGTACTCAATTAAGGAGATTTTTTTTTGATATGGTATAATGTATGGTCAAGTGGATATATATATATATTTGCCACTGAATTATGTCAACTATATCTTGTAGCCCTACAAAACACAGAAAGATAAATGGTTGAATTAGTGGCTGTCTTCACTCTTTTTCATAGCTGCAAATAAAGTAACTAGCTGGTTTTTAGACAGCACATAAGGTTGACCTGTATAGAGCTTGAATTTAGAAACAGTTAAAAGATGAGAAATTTTACTGTTTTTACTTATATGCTGTTAACTTTGTACTTTATTTAAAAGTAAAAAAAATCACTAATGAGTCTAGTGCTCTACCTTGGAAATATCTCACTGCCAGAATCCTCCTGAGCCATTTGCAGTTCTTTCAGGTAAGAAAGACAGACATAGAAAATACTTTAAGTCTGGGAGATTTGTGGATTTTTGAACATTTCAGCTGTACACCATCAAGTAAGACTGAGTACTGTATAAAATGCTAGAGTGAGTAATCTGTCAGGAAAAGGAAAGGAGCAAGAGGACGACAAGCCATCACCACGTCCTCTTCCGTAGCTTGCTCTAATGGGCAAGCCATGGTGCTATAGCAGCGTAGTGACAGATCCTCCATCCTCACGGTGATGCTCCAGCAGTTCAAGTGACCTAACCTGATCCCAAAGCACCGATTTCTTTCATTTCTGCACCAGAGGGCAGATAGCAACAGGCTGACAGAAAGGTACAGGAAATCAAGGGCTTGGTCTTAAGGAATTAGATCATAAGGGATGACTTGGACAGCCTGGTAGCTGGGCTTATTATAGCGCTAGCAATTCCCTTTGAACTCTCTGGTTCTCGGGATCCATGAGTCTGGATTACATCAAAACAAAAGGTAATTAAAATAAATGATTTTTCCAGCAACTGCTCTATAAAAGCTCTCCTCTTTCAAAAAAATAGACAAGTATTCTGACTGGGCAGATTTTCGTTCGTCTTCAGAATCTCAAGAATCTGGCAGTTCTGAACATTGCCCTAGAGAAATCATCTGCACAACCACAGTACCTTCAAGGCACCGGTTGTGTCAGATTTATCGTGCAAGCACAGATCACCTTTCAGAATATGAAGCATAGCTCCTCACCATCTAAGATAAGATGGCCAAGGGAAAAACAGTGGGATAACTTCATCTGTTCTGTTGCATAAGGAACCTGTGGAACTTCAAATGGTCTATAAGGAATATGACACCTTCTAAAAGAGTATCTAGTGTTGATTTAGGACAGTATGTGAGAGAGAATTCAGCAATTCTCTAATGCAAATCATTCCAATAATTTTGCACATTTACATGTTTTCTGTATTTGAATTTCTTCATTTGAATTTTGCTACTTCAAGTCCCAGATATTAGCTTCCTCTGTGCTTTTATCAAGGAGATTAAAGAATCATATTTATGAAAATATTAATCGTTAAATGTGATGGAATCATTAAACATTTACTGAAATGCCGCCTATACCAAACCAACTTGCAGTTCACGCAGTTCTTTGAAGCATTTCATCTCTTCTAAAGCCTTCCGATCTTATAGTTAAATAATTCTTAATGATGACTAATCTCTTATACTTTGCACAAAGCTCATTCTTAAGATTTCTCAACAAGCCCAAATGATCTCCAGGGCTGCCCCACTCAACATCTTCAAATATTTTCTAATTGTCTACTTAATTCCCTAGAGAACTAAACATGCCTCCGAAGGACACTTTCTTAATATAATTGCAGAATAACTCCATCAATTTTGTGCTCACATAACTCAGTTCATTTCCAATTTCTCTGCACTTTGCCAAAACCATTTTTAAAATGGATCATCCTGCTCACTTAATTAAATTTCCACTGTATTTGTTTCCTTCATCGCTTCACGAAATAAAAATCCACTTCATCTTTAACCTCTTCCTTAACAGTATTACAAATCCATGGTGCATCATACCAGTGAGTGATAATTACTTAGTCAAATATGCTCAAATATGTTCACTAACACACTGGTGGTATAGACTGACTTAACAATAATTTGAAAGGGAACCTGTAAATGTTGGCTAAAAACCCCTCACATTTTCCTTGTTACATTTTCTTATAAGGAACTTTCACAGAGCTTGGCCATGCTTATAAATTGAATTAAGCTGATTGTGATCAGGAAAAGTCTGTCAGCAAATTCATGCAGCAAACCATCTAGATTCTCTTCTTTTTATGTCAAGAGAACTCAGGCCAGGTGTCCCTGAACGCATAAGTTGCATCTCATGTCAGCAGCTAAAAAAGAAGAGAAGGCATTTTCACAAGAACGCCAACATAAAAATATTCTGACATTTATTCTAGGCTTCGAGAGTTTATGACAAAATTCACGAAACCAGAGATTAAGGATTAAATGTCTCAGAACTGCTATGGATAAATAGTAGCACCTTTGCATAATGCTCCCCTCAGCAAAGTGTGAGCCCAGTGCTGGCGTCAGGGCAAGGAAAGCTGACCCTTCAATGACTTTTCTGGTGGCCAAGTATGCTCCGAGTCTGCGGGCTGTCTGGTTTATGGATGCCTCTGTGCCTTCCTGTAATTACCAGAAAACCCTTGTCACATATGGGGCACCCTTCAGCAGTTAAGAAAGCCCAAGCTTATGCTCTTAGCATGCTGAGGAGTTTCAGGAAAGTGTGGTGTCAGCAGGGTTTTTCAAGACCCCTGTGTCTCTGAGCTGTTTTTCCCCCTGAGATCATGAATATCCTGATCCATAGAGTTGTGGCTGGGTTCTGTGGGATCTCCAAATAGAAACCATTCCACATCATTCAAGATCGAATTATACCGGAGTGCAATAGAAGTAAAACTAGGTAATTTGCTTGGAATAATAAGTTAAATTTATCATAAACAATTTTTGATAGCTAAATAGATTTTTTTTTCTAAGATGTTTTCTTATTATCTTTGCTGTTTTAATTTTGTATCTCACCAAACTGCTGATACAGGTGGGTTACTGAATTTCTTTAAGGAAAGGTTTAAATGGCTCTTTCCAGTTTGAATAAAACTTTGCTTGGTTAAAATATTACTTTACAGCTTTCCAGAAACAGATATATTCATAAAAATTTTCCATGTTCTTCATCAATATGATGGTCTAGATGATACAGAAAGATGCAAATGCCTGTGAATGTCCTGATTTTCTGTTTCATAAGAGAATAAAATACCTTCTTTCCTTAATATTATGGTACAATAGGCCAATAAAATGAATCCTTTAAAAATATGAATATTGTCTTTGCTTTTAGCAAATAAAATCTGATTAAACTTAGTTGTATTTCATTTCTGTTACATATATGAGACAAAAATAAAGAAATTAGGTTTGGATAAAAGTTTGAGATCTCTTAAAACTTTTATTTTAAATTTTCTGGTAAAATATAAATAAAAACTCTTTCAATTTTTTTTTTTTTTGCATGAATCTCCATTATATTCTTCAGCATTATATTCTTCAGTTCTAAGAAGTTTTTTTAAACTGTATATTTGTAAAATGATATCAATTATTTAATAAACGAGAAAAAAAAAATCCACACCTTTAAATATCCAAGAATTCTATGTTTACATGGGAGTTTACCATTACAGTATCAAGATGTGAAAGAAAGAAAGAAACAACAACAAAAAAAAAAAAAAACAG
>JAVCKT010005969.1:0-12691 GCA_032273925.1 Rhynchotus rufescens | reverse complement strand
ATATTTTGTAGTTGTCTTTGTGACTATGGATATATAGATGGAAAAAATGGGTGTATGCTTTGCTAAACCAGAGAGAAAAAATAATGTCTATATAATATCTCATTTGGGAATGTATCTTAATGTAGTAACTTGGAAGTAATTGTTTGCAGGACAATGGGAGCCTCAGTCAACCATCAGGGATAAATTTATCCTGTTGGCTACAAAAAGGTTTAATACCATATAAGTTTTTACCATTACACACTATAAACTCATAGTTTGTAACAGATTGATACTGTTCAACACATATTCCTTGCTTTCCTCACGGCAGCGGATAGGGCCACAATCAGATTACAAGGGGTTAATGAGGACAAAGAGTGACAATAAATTCAACAAACCATCCCAGCCCTGCCTGCCACATTCTTACCTATTAAGATTTAGTTTAATGAAAATCACAAAGACATCTTCATTAAAATTTGGTAACCAATTCTGTAACTTCTCCGATGCTTTTTAGCTCATTTAGGATTTAAGTGGGAATAAAGTACTTTTTGCACAGTATTTAAGCAGGCTGCATGGCAGCATTTTGACAAGCACAGGGCATTACCCTTTCAGGTGCTTTCACATCTCTGCATGACACACGAGTTCTGGGTGTCAGGATGCTAGAGAGGAGTGGGCTAGAAGTCAGCAAAGGCTGTAAGGTTAAAAATGAGCTGTTAGAAGAGAGCTCGCTGAGTAGTCAAAAGACCACAGTGCAGTATATCTCAAAAATAAATAAAAATATGGAAAACAGTACTGTATTCAACATATGTCAACTCAGGTTGCATGTCAAAAAAAGGACATTTGGCAGGAGATGGATGCTAGAGGAAGTTCTCCCCATAATAAGTTTTGCTTGGGCATCTGTCTGTGTAGTAAACTTTCTGCAGGGAGAAGAGTGTGATCCTCTGATCCTTTTTTATCAAGGGCAACAGCTTTGCAGCAGGATGGAGTTACACAGGGAAAGTGATGTCAGCTTGTGAGGCTGTTTCATTACCAACGTGCCTGTTAGCTGCTGGCACGGAACAGCCCATCTTTGATCTGCAAGGAGCTGGCTAGGAACACTGTCTGCTCATCTCATTTTAATTTTGCAAAATTACAGCAGGTAACTCCAATTTCACACCCTGCTTCCCTCACAACTTCCCTTCTCAGTGAAGGTCACAGCATGCTCTGGATGTGCAGAATGGATTTCTCCTCCAATCTCACCATTAGTAGCAAAAGTAAGACAGAAGAGGTGGTTTCTACAAAGTCTGGGTGTCCCGTGTTCACGTATGTGACTGCAGTTTGCAGGATCCCCAGGGTAGCATTAAATTAGCCGTCCGAAAACCTCAAAAATATTTGAGATAGAGAACTGTTCAGCTGAGGTTATAAAAGCCACTGGCCATCCTTGGATGACACCCAAGTTGCTGACTTGAGCTGAGCTCCCTGTTGCTCCAGTTCCACAGCTCTCAATATCAAGACTTGTCACTGAAGGTCAGCTAAGGTACGTGCCCCTCAGCTGGGTTCACATGAGTGTTCCCACATTATTTGTGTGATACCCAGCTCTTTATTGGGTTACTTGCTGCAAACTCCACTTGTCACAACTTGTCTCTCATTTCTTTTTCCTTCTTATATCACCTCGTAATTCTTTATTGCCACTAGAAGCAAGAAGAAGAATCCATCTTTAGATATCCAGTCTTCATAGGTGAAGAATTACTTCATGGGCTTTATTTATCCGAGGCATGAGTCAATCACCTAAACACAGTTATTCACTATCATTTTAGGGTCTGTGGAGCATCATATCCGACTGATGTTTCAGCTGCTGCTCGGGAATGACAATTCCCTACATACTCTCAAAGTCCCTAACAGGAGACAAGCCAATAAGTTCTGGAAAGGGCCAACCACAGCAGCCTGATTCAATTATACGGGCTTGGAAGATGAAAGATTCGGATGGCTGGACCAGCAGACAAGCTTCTCGTGTAGTTCTTGTGCTTTCAAGGTGCACATGGAAAGCAATCTTTGTTCATCCTCCCACTCCCAATCTTTGTTCTGCTCCTACTCCCAAACTTTTGTAAAATATTAGCAACAATCAGACCTATCCCTAGTATTTCCTAAATAGCTCCCATCAGGTATCTGCAACTTTGGTGGAAGTTAAGGTCAGCTTATCTTTCACATTTCTCAGACGCACAAGGCTGAAATTAATATCTGTAACAGAAGCAGCATAAAGTCAGGGATATGGAAAGGGGTATAGGAAAGGCAGGAGAGTTGAGTGAGATTAATGCTAGATTTGAGACTTAATAGAGACAAAATTGATCTTTGCAGCATCAGATCCTAATGCTATTTATTTGTTTATAAATAGGAAATATTTTGACACACGAAGAGTAGGAAATGCATACCGCAACCCTAAAGATAAAATTATCCTGGTCAACACAGATGATTTTACGAAGGAGCGCACAATAGAGTTTAGTTCTTTAGGACTACATAATCTTTTAAAAAAATCATTTTGTGTAAAGGGAGTACATTGTACCGTCAAATTGTGTTCCTCTTTGTGCTTGTCTTTGCTATGGGCACCACAATGCTCTATGCAGCAAAGCACAGAAGGATCAGCTCACATTAAACTTGTTCTCTTTTTCCTTCGGGATGTAGACATAAACTCCAAACCATCCTTGATTTGGCAGGGACTAATGAGTCTGGAGGACAGGAGGGTCATGAAATATAAGTGAGGGTTATTTAATGCAACTGAGGCTAAGCTGAGCATAATTACTGTCACTATTGTGAATAAGAGAACACTGTTGTTTTTAAATTTGGTTTTCTATGTAGGAGCAATATTTGTAAATTTACAGATTATGTTGTAAACTGTGCTGCTGTTGTACAGAGATGCACAGCGGGAGGACAAGAAACACCAACCATCAGTAGAAACAAGAGAAATTCTTAAACATGGTTAGTAGAGCTAATCTAAAAACAAAAGCAGATAGAACCTGAGACATGGAAAGAGACATTGAAGGAGGTAGGGAAACTGTGATGTAAATGCAAAATTTTTTATTCTGGATATGAAAAACGTCTTATTGCAAGAAACAGAAGAGATTTTGATTTGCTAAAGAAGTTTGTACCCAACAGAATATCTGTGTCTTCTCAACAGAAGTTGAGAATATCTGCGACTTCTTGCATTGCAGTGTAGTAACAGAAAATTTCATTAATTCTTTGTAACACTCAACAAAAACACAAAAGAAATTAAGAAGCATGAAACTAGATCCAAATGACATCATTTCTAAGTAACACCTTAAACTATATATTTTTCAGATTTTTCATTTTTGCTGTACTTTTTTTATACAGTAATGTATATAATTGGCTAAAGTGTTGTTTCCGCTCTAGTTTACATCCCTACACATTCTGCCCATATTTCTGTCTCTTTAAAAAATATCAGTTATTTTTAATTCTCTTATTTCATCAAGATTAGTTCTGAATATCTCTATGACTTTAATTGATACATCAGCCTGTTATATTGCAGCCTGTGACACTGTGCTAATTTACAGCTGCTGCAAATGTGTTACTTTAATTGTAAAATCACACACCTTCTCCTTTATATTGCATTTAGCAGCACCAGCATTGTATATTAGAGTGAAAAAGAAAAGACAATCATGCCTTAGGAGAGGGAAATGATAAATTCTTCCTAGAGCCATCTCAAATGCAGTTGACATTTCACAATAATTAACAGGTACCTCTACACCTAGGCAAGGTGTAATTATCTTCTGAACAAGCAGTCTGAGCATTTTTGCCATTACCAACAAAAGAGAAGAGCATGTTACACAGCCAGGTCCCTTATATTACTTCTTTCTTGAAAAAATGAAAATCAGGTAGGTGTAGGAGGGAAATGGCACCAGTCTCCCTTTGCCTCTGACCATACACCAGAGAGAATATACTCAGATATTGTCATCCTAATCACTGTGATTCAGTTTCTTGTGTTCTCAATAGTTTTAGATACAGGATTTATTTTTCTGTCTGAAATATTCAAAGCTCTTTGAAACACTAGTGAATATGGTATTCCTCTTAATTGCTCATACTAAACTGTTCAGTAGTCACATATCTAATGTAAGTTTGCAAACATGAATTCATTATAGCACAGACAACATTCATTAATTAGGTAAGCTGCACAACAATGTTACCAAAGTACACCAATATAAATGACAATATTTTTTTCAAAGACTACCCTGGTGCAAAATTCTGCTCTTTAAAAATGCATAGCAATGCTGAACAATATTTAGGAACAGGCATCAACAGAAATATTATACTTTGCTGAAAATATGCGCAGTGTATAATTAATTCTGCTGGACAGAAAGCAGAAATTACTCCTTGTGATTGTCATAGATTTTTAATAACTACAAATATCTTGATTTTTTTTTTTTTGTTCCAGGGAAGGTTCACGTTTGCAGCAGTAGTGCACTCTTAAAAATAAATGTTTAAAAAATAAAACAAGAGTTTTAGCCATGTTGGCACCACAAGAATCATTCCACCCAGTTCCAGTTTGCTGTTCAGCTTTGTTGCTTGTTATTTTCAGAAAGAAATCTCAAATTATTCTTATCAAAAGACATACATTTAAATTAGGTGTCTACATCCAGAGCATAGCTGTTCTAGATTTATTCCTTGGTGAAAGGGAAATATAAGCAAGTCAGTATGACACAATTTACAGTTTTTCCCTGAAGATCCTATCACCTAAATTGTGTTGCACTTCATCAGGACCATTCTGGTGCTTCATCACTTTAATTACATCATTTTGGCAGTGACCTTAATTGATCAGTGGGCATCTCCCTCCATTCATGGCTGACTACCTGGCTTACGGCTACCTTCTTACCCTGTTTGTCGCCCTGATCTCTGCCTGGAATCTTAATTTTTCATTAAAATCTGAGATACTCTGAAGCCTGTAGATGTACTTCTTATCAAACAGCATAGCTGCTATTTGCTGTCCTGACAGATTTCTTGAAATGGGATGATCTTTGACATAGCCTGAGCCCAAGAACCTGCTTTCTCTCCCTGTAATTGTAATTGTCCTGGGCTGATCCTAATCACTGTGCATGACTGATCATGGTCTGCATGGGGTTAACTGATGTATACTGTGCCTATAGGACATCCTGCCTACAATCATCATGTTGCAGCAAGTGATATCACATATTTCTATGGAAGATCCCCAAGAAGGATCATGATTGGCTTGTGATGTCTTTGCTCTGCAGTTTTAGTGATGTTCCTTAGATACTTAATGATAGATTGGAGAAGATGGAATCCATGCACTTACACAACTACTTCATTAAGCACTTAGATGCCATCACTGCCAAGTACTGGGCCAGCAGATATGGAAACGCCCTTGCCATTATAGCCACTAATAGTGAAAAGTTTGTGAACTTTTCCATTTCAAAACAGGAGGCTACACTCAGGCTGATTTTTAAATTGACAGTAAAATGTCAGCCCTACCACATTAAATTATATATATTGCACACAGCCAGGATATTTTTTCATGTGTATGAATCAGTATGTAGCAACATTTTTTTATTTGGTTTAGACTTTGAAGGATGCAACTGCCTCAAGACATTTTATGCTTTGTTACTAAAACACAGCTATCTTGTTAGATGACAATCACGACTAATTATAAGTTTTTTTAAAAATGTCTGAAACAAGTTTAAGCTTGAAACTTGGCTTAAGTTTCAAGTTTCAAATCCCATATATGGGATTTGTTTTAAGTTTCAAGTTTTAAATCTCATATATGCACAAACACAAATGTCTGTAGTCAAGGACTGGGGAGTCAACATTAACTCAGCATGCAATGACCTGGTTCCTTAATACTGCTATAAAAGTATATTTTACATAAAAACAAAGAGTTAAATTCTGCTGTCAGCTGTGGTGATGGAAGCCTGTTGGCATCACTGGGGAGGCACCAGAAGAGCACTCTGATCTCTTCTGGATTGCACAGCCCTTAGGAGCGTGCAGCTCTTTTTAAGAAGGGGATGGTTTTCTCTGTCATGTTCAATAATTCAGATGATTTGAACTTAACTGAACAACATGTAGGGAATTTAGTGAGGCTGCTTAGCGTAGCGGAAAGAACCCTGCGGCACAAAAGTTGGGTTTGCTGATCATTTTAGTAGCAGTTAGTAGTTTGGAGGAGAGTTTTTGCTGGTGTTTTTCTTTGTCAGTTAGTCATGGACGCAAGTGTTTTATTTCTTTATTGAATAAATGTAGTAGATGACTTTTTGCTGGCTTTATATTCCTATTTCACAACAGGAGAGATTTCCAGTCAGGATAGAGAACTAAATGAGCCTCAAATTTTGTCACTGAAAAACTCCAAGACTGTGTTTTCCCCATGTTTACAGCATTAATACATATAAAAGTACTCTTATAGATATTTTAAATACATTTAAAAAAAAAGGTCACAAAAATGATGAGTCCTACAAGTGTTTTGCACTTATTTTTTGTGTATATTAAATCCAAATTACGCATAGAATAAGACTGTGCGTATATCTAGTCAGTTATGATAAGTGATTGAGACTTATTTTCACTACATCAGATCATCCATTTTCAATAAGTTTTGGGAAAAAAAAAAGTCCTGCAGGAGTCTGCAAGGTCCTATAGAGATTTGGGACAATTTGAAGGAAGGCAAAATACACTGTGTGTTCTGCTACTGCATCCTTCTTTCTAATCACTGCAGTGCTGTCCTTTCATTACTTAGCTATAATCATGATAACAGACATCAAAAATATCTTGGTGTGGCATAAGAGCCTTAATCTGAATGTAACCGTAATTTATGCTCCTTGATATTGTCAGATTGTGGCTGAAAAGAAAGCAACAAACCTTTCCTTATTTTTTGTTTGTTAAAAAGCCAAATAAAAGATGTAATCAACTGATCTTTTTACTTCTTTACAAATAAATACCCATTTTGAGAAGTTCATCTGCCTCAAATTTATCTGAATCCCACTTATGAAGAGGAACCACAGACATCTTTTAACCCTTCACATATTTCTACATTCCCCAAATTGATGCTGCTGAAACTAATCAAATAGAACTTAAATAGAACTTTTCTTTTTTTCTCAAGTTACAAGGTAGAAAGCAATAATCAATATGTAAAACACAGGTACATTTTTGCACAAATATATCTTGTGCAATATTATTTGAGACTAATGATATAAAAGAACTCACACATGAGATATGCAAAATGAAAACAGTTGAGGAAAGTTCAGAAAGGGTACTCTAATTTTCTAGTCATTTAGATCACATTGTGACATGATGCACAGTGGTCCACTAGTAAATATAAAGTACTCTGTGGGTACACAAAAGTCCATCTTCCAACTGCTTCTTTAAACCCAGCTCTGCCTGGGAATGTCTGGGCTATCACTTTACGCAATGAAATTTCCAATATGAAAATGACATCCCGGGAGCTTCCGCCTATTTACTCAATTTGTGGCAGCATGCAAGAGCCTTGCGTGCAGACCAGGCTTTGTTGTGCTAGATAACATTTCCTCACAAATAACATGAGCTGAACGCCAAGGGTAGGTCAGGGCAGGAGACCTACTAATCGAGTTGTACGTCCAATAGCTGTTCCCAGAATTAATACGAGATACTCGACCTACCAGGCTAGGACATTTTAAGACCGTGAAATTCTTACTGTACAGAGCTGTTGGTGACTGAGACCTAGGACCTTGTCTGCCTGGGCTTCAAGCTGATAACCCACATGCCTGACAGTGTTAGCTTAATGCTATACCTAACATTAAAATACAGGTAAGCTGAGGAACTCCTTGCATAACGTGTTGTGGAGGCTTTACATGAATTCCAAAAAGTATAGGAAATATTCATGAAAAAAATCCATCAGAGGCTGTTGAATACAAAGGTATTTAGTCTGTCTCAGTCACAGAATCACAAACTGCTGGAAGGTGAAATTTTCGGGAGAGACAAATGCTTGTCTTCGCTGCATGCTGTTGGCCAGGAAATGAGACTGCATTAAAAGCTCTGGTGCAATATAGATTTTATAGTCATATTCAAGAGCAAGCTCTGATCCACTGTACAAATACCTAATGTACACAACATTGCTTCCTGTGCTCATATTTGTTCAAACAAGCCCTGTATCTCCAGTGTCAAAGCACTAGGGGATAGAGGTGCCAGGCGTGAGCCATGGGAAGAAATCTCTACAAATTTTGTCAGGATTCTGTTTTAATTCTGCATTTCCTTTTCTTTTTCCAGTAATCTAATCTGTGCCAAGCTCAGGAATATATCTGTTCTGGGTATTTTCTGTGGTTATTTTATCTCAAACTATAATGAATCCAATTGCTTAGAAATGAAATAACCCCAACAAACCCATGTGTGCTAAGCCTGCCTGATTCCAGCCTTCTCTTTATCTTAAATCTCCAAAATAGGCTTTCATTTTTTTTTTAACTTTTAAAGAAACTGCCACCATATCTGTTACTGTTATGGATGACTTATCTTTAAAAACAAATTGAGTCCAACAGTTCAAGTTAGCAAATTGTATGTTGCCTGAATGGGTGAGTCTCCTTCTTTAAATACAGAACATTAAGCTAACAGTGTCTAGGGAAAGTTTCTATAAAAGGCATATTGATTTTTAATAAATATAATGTACCAAACACTTTGTAATAGCAAAGACACAATCAACACAGTGCAGGACTTCAAATCTTTTTATGTACATGCATATATTCATACACACATATATATTTCCAGAATGCAGTAAGATTGCTTTGCAAAAAGCAGTAGCCTGTGCAATAAGTATATATAAAAAGATATATATATATATATGAAAAAATCCTCATGCCCTTCTTTAATTCTCTCTTTCCTTTCAGACAAGTTTCGAACACCAATTTCTTTCTTTAGAGAGTGGTGTTGGTGGAGGCAGGATGTTTTCAGGACAGGAAGGGCAGCATTGCAAAAATAATCTGTATGCATTTTTTACGCTTTTCTATGTCAGGACTTTAACTGGGAGATTCCAGTATCATGACAATAAATAAAGCAAAACAAATAAAAACAAAACAAAACAAAACAAAGTAAAGTAAAGATGACCTCTGAAACACCAACAACCAGCACGTGGAATTATTTCATGGGTAAAGGAGTTACTAACATATAAATGAATATTGTGGGTTGAATGCACTGCATCTCCCCAGGTCTGGGAAGTTGAAGGTTCTTGATCTTTATCAATAGCTGGATACCATAGCACCTGGAAATTTCAGGTACAGAAGATATAAGACAATCTTCACTGACTCAAAATATGCCACAAACAAACCACATAAGAATAGCTAAAAGGTCTTACTTGGGTCTATGTTTTGGTAAAGTTTTTATAAAGGGTAAAGACAGGCAGAGGGAAGTGGCATGCTTGGCCATTATCCAACACAACGGAGTGAAGTGGAGATGGGAGCAAAGAGGGAAGGTGCCTTTGAGTGCACCTAGCGCTACTCAGTTTTGCTATATAGCGAAAGGAAAGGTACTAAATTTAGTGGAACTCAAAGAAATGATTGGGCACAGTGAAAATGCACTGGTAAAAAGTGGAACATAAGAGGGATTAACTTCAAGTCTCACTCATTTACTATAAAAGTTCCTGTTCTCATGGCATCAAAGCGCTATGGGCAACTTAATGTCTCCCACCTTATGAGGTGGATGAGATAGTCTGATAAGGGAGAAGCACAGTACCTTTTCATAAGTATTTGAAGAAGATTAAAGAGCAGCAGGGGTTCTGATCCAGGTGATTAGATAGAGGAATGCAGGGAATAAAGGTTTCAAGGTAACCGAAGGGAGGTTCAGGCTTTTAATTCAGAATAATGACCAGATAATTGAGATTAATAAGTGAGATGGTACTAAAGAGAGTCCTTGAATAAGAGGAAAATAAACTGAACATAAATTAGTGTTACTTACAGATTAACCATATCCCCCTATGGAGAGATAAGTTGTTTTCTTCCATCATGATCTGCAGATTGTTTTAATATAAGCACACAAAGTCAGATCTACCAACACTGAGCATAAGCTAGCAAGCCCCACTGGACCTCCACGAGCTTCATGTGGAGCAAGTTTATTCATCTTTACATTTGTTGTAGATTTTCCTCACAGTGTATATAATATTCTAATAGATAATGTGTTTTCAGAAAAAAATAATCTTCTATAATAAACTGAATGAATTAAAAATTAAAAATTAAAAATAAAAATAAAATGTGATTCTTGCATAAATGTGTCCATTCAAGCATAAAAAATAAATAAAAGAACATTTATGGTTTTCTGTATCCATTAATTCACCCATAGATAAAGACTGCATTTTGAGCTGTTGTTTACTTCAATAATCTGGAGGAATATGTTCTGATTACTTCACACACCAATCAAGCTCCCATGCAGCTGATGAGGCCAATGACAGTGTGCCAGTGATAAATACGGCAAAGGAAGTATATCCTTTGCTGAGACATTAGTATTCATTTTGCAGACTGCATTCTAAATGAAAAGTACTTTGTCATTTAAGATTAAGTACCTGTTTTGGCATTGCAACAGATGTTTTGAAAAACCTATTAAAAAGAATCATACTGCTGTTTTTGTCTAATAGCAAAGAAAGAAAAAAGGGAGAAAAAAAAAGTAGTCACCTTATCACTACAAATTAACAAATTTTCTCCAAGAAAGTTTCCTTTAAATGCCTTAAATCAACTTTCATAGGCTTCCAACTACTGTTGTTTAAAAGTATTCATTTTATAACACACAATCCTGCATTATTTTCATCAGCACCATCCTTCTTTGTTCTTTAGTGGCAAGAGCATTTGATGTGTGGCTTTTTGTCATTAAAAAACTATTTCTCTTGTAACACATATTTGAAGTTTGTCTATCATCATTCTACTTGCTGAGCTGTAGGAAAAAAAAAGACACACAGAAGTACTACTAAAAGTTTTAAATGTGATTGTCAAATTTGAGAATTTCATGATAGTTGCCACAAGTCACTTTTTTCCAAATGTGTGTTCTGCAGCTAGATCTATGAAGATCCTTGGTGTCCGCATATGTCTTTAAATGTCTTAGTCTATTATGTAGACCTTTCTAGTAAGTTAAACAACCTTGGGTAAGCCCAAGATCACCAGAATTTTCACTAATCTCTGGGTACTAAGGTGCCTTAATTCTTGTGTTGTCAACCCTTGTTCATGAAGCTGAGTTTGGTCTTACCTTCACCTTCACTGTGGCAAGGTGAAGATCTAGGAACTCTCAATTGTGAATTTCAGAGCTTCCTTTTTGCATTAATCTGGATTCATTTCTATATATAGCACAATGTATTACACAGTTCACAGAATGCATCTTGCTTCTGATCAGCATGTTAGGAGAAAGGATGTAGGACAATTTACATCTGACATCAATACTGAGAGTTCCTTTCCATCTTCGTCACTGGTAGCTGTTTTTGTCATGCATAGTCATGTTTCTCTGGCATTTTGCAAGTGCACTTATTAGTGTTTAGGAAAGCAAAGGTTTACTTTCTGATTATAAATACTTTTTTCTTTTTTGTCAAATTATATTTTGTTGTCAAATGTAACAATGACAAAAATGTGGTCTCAGGGTTTCAAGATTATAATCTGGAAGAATAGTAGACCCCCCAAAAAAATCATGAGATCATGGATGCATGGAGTTTAAAGCATTTGAGACTGTGATTCTTAAAAGAAGAGGGGGGCAGAGAAACAAAAAAAAGGTTGAATTATTTGAATTGTTATCTGTCAAAACACAGATAAGTGAGTGTTTTTAAGTGAGTGAGACCCAGACAAATAAAAAAGCATTAAGATTCCACCTGTTTTTTCTGAATTATAAGTGATGTTTAAAATGCATCAGTAATAATAGAAATTTAGCTAAAACTCATTCCATTTTCTGCACCATCTTCCAGAATATTACTATTCAAGGAAAAGGAAAGAAAAGAAAAGAAGTGAGGGTGAGGAAAATATCTAATAAAGACAAAGTGGCTAAATGAACAAGGCTTAATCCTTCAAATTGCTGAGTGTTCTGGCTATTTTCCACCTAAATTTTCTTTAAATCCTTGTTCCCTTGTGTGAATGAATAGATTTAGTAGAGGCAAGGCAAAGTACGTTGTGACAGGATTATCACAAAGAATCAGCTAATAAAAAACAGTAGGAGTAGATAAGTGCCTGGAATTGGAATTCAAGCTCTTGACTGTTCTTCCAACCTCCACCCAGAAAAAGGACTTATGCTCATTTAAACTCTCATTAACGCTGAGTCCACCACTCAACGCTTTGCTGGATTACGTTTTGTAGACTAAAAATCTGAATCATTGGGAGCAAGGATGTATGGGTATTTTCATCTGGAAAACTTAGCTAGCTTCACTTTGGCTGAAGATTCTTTTCAGAATATCTTTAGAATAATCTTTAGAATATCAGTGATTTAGAAATAATCTTCTTTTTCTGAGAGGGTGTTCAGCTGTGTCAGGTGCGTCATCTCAAGAGAGGAGCAGGATCTTCTCCTCCTTGTTGACTTGTCATTCCTGAGTTGTGTGTTCAGATTTCTGACTCAAACTGCAGCAAAAAAATGGGATGTGTTGCAAGAGACTCTCCAGAAATGAGCAGAGAGAAAAATTAAATAAAGAAGATGAGCAGAACACAGGGGACAACTGAAAATATGAGCCCAAGTGAATGACTTAAGCAAGGATAGATACACTTGAGATTTTACATGCAATAAGAAATTGTCGCAGAATTATTGTCTCTCC
>JAVCKT010005967.1:0-15164 GCA_032273925.1 Rhynchotus rufescens | reverse complement strand
GGAGACTCCACAGCCTCCCTGGGCAGCCTGTGCCAGGGCTCTGGCACCCTCACAGGAAAGAAGTTCCTCCTCACATGCAGATGGAACTGCCTGGGTTTCAACTGGTACCCATTGCCCCTTGTCCTGTCACTGGTCACCACTGAGAAGAGCTTGGCCCCTTCCTCCCTACATTCTCCCTCACCCTCACTGTCCAGAGGGGGTCAAAAAACCAGCAGAACTACCCAGGCCAAGACACTCCTATGTACTTGCCTACCCTGACCACAAGGACGGAAGCCGTTCCGTTTGGCTGCCTCAGGCCCAAACTCCCCCCACTGCGGCCTTCTCCCCTCAGAACTGCCCAACATATTTACACCAACAGCCAGGTCTCCACAGCCGTTACTCTCAATCAGTTGTGGCAATGAGGGCATGAGCCAAGAGGAATCTCTTCCACGAATTTATTTCAGAAGCTGCCAAATTTCTATTCTACAGTTGCCATTATCATGTCAGCCACCTTTGCAAGGGGCCACAAACAATTCCTTGAGGCTTCACGGGAGTTGTCCACACACACAGTCACCCCCTCATCTTGGAAAACTCCTCCGGCAAAGGCCTCTTGTCCCTCTCCTCCTCTTCCACATGTGTTTGTCCTCACTTCAGCAAAATCTAAACACATTCTACTGTAAGGATGAGGATGATGGGAAGACGAAGGGACAGGACCAGTGGTGGTTCACACTGCTTCCTCCGTTACCTTAAGGAAGTGTTAAAATGGGAAATAAAACTTGTTGCTGAAACATCTGAATATGCATTTTTCAGAAAAAAAAAGAAAAAAAAAAAAGGAAAGGATTTCCCTCAGTCAGCCGACTTCTAATCTAGGCAGTGTTACAAATGACAAGGCTGGCATTTCTCCGATGGCCCCAACTGCACTTTGGAGCTGCCAAGGAACCAAGCGTCCCTAGGGACGGATCTCTACCTAGAATAACTGTCTGCTCAATTTAGGCAGGATCCAGGCAGGATCTCCACTGTAAGTGTGCAATCTTCTGAACACCATGAAACTTTCCTCTATTTTAGATGGCAAGGCAGAGGAGATGCAGAAACTTGAGAGAAATTTTGCAACACATCTTCTTCTGGGACTGCTAAATGGGAAACATGCCCAAACCCAAATCACTTCACAGAAACTGCTTCTGAAACACTAGACTGGTTCATCTTAGCTGCTTGCTGCTTGCCCTGCCTGTGTCAAAAGCTATCACGCTTCTCCAGTAATCAGAAATGCAGGGAAAATGGATAATTTGCTAACCCTTTTGGCAACCAAAGAGAGACTGAAATGCATTCCCTTCTCCATGACCATGCAATAACTACATTTCTACTTTCTTGCATTTCCCTTCAAAGGGAAAGTCACCTTTTAACGGAAAAACAGCAGCCTCTGCTCAACAAAAATACTCTGGTTGGCCACATGTGGCATGCATTAATGTACAAACACTCCACTCCTCTTCTGTAAGTACCCTGAAAACACCCAGATTTGGAAGGTGAGCCTGAAAGCTGTCATAAAAATAAATAAATAATAGGTTTTTTAAATAGTATTTTTTTAAAGCATCAAGCACCAACTATATTCTTATACAACTCTTGACCAGCAGGTAAGGTTCAGCTCATTAAAGAACAAGAACGAGCACGTAGACATCAGCCAACAAGGTTACAACATCTCTCTTTTAATCAAATTAATGTGGACAATTCTGTAGCATATCCTAACAAAAAAAAAAAAAGGTACAAAGAGAACTAAAAAATGAGAAGATTTATGATATTTATGCTAGACTATGATATAGCCATATGATTCATACTGTTATATATTATACAATTGGATATAATCAATTATTAATGATAATTACAAATCCTCCTCAACCTTGTCCTTTCAATGACGTCACTCCTTTGAGAATTCCTGGGCTGCCCAGCACTCCTGCCTCAACCTGCAAGGAAAGCTACAGCATATGTTTTTTCCAAAGTACCTGTCTTATACCTAACACAACCAGTGTCAGGTAGAGAATAATCCGAGTATTTTTGTTCTGAGAACCTTTGAGAAGATCATGCTTCCTTCATTGTCTACTTTAGCCACAAGTATTACAGTGTCAGAGTTATTTCCATAGACGCAAACATCTAAACATGGAAATTCAGAATATTTTAGAAAAAAAAACGGCATTTTTAAAGACTTTGAATTTGAAATATTCTGTTATAGCAGCCAGCAAATCATCTCTCACAAGCATCCTTGGCTATAAACAGTACATACGTAACTGCTAAGAGAACATGTTCCTGACATTTGCAAAAGGAGGACTGGCAGAATTTTTAGCAATCCCCTGTAAAAGGCCTCCCTTACGAAGCAACGTTTTCTGTTTTTTATAGAAATTGAAGTCAGCATTCATGGGAGAGAAGAAACGTTGAGCAACGCAGGGCAGCGTCTCCCATGAAGAGCTGGAGCTCCTTAGGAGCAGCACGAGGAAGGCAGGGAGGCAGCGGCGCCCGCGCCGGGCGCTCCTGAGGGCACCTAACTCGGGGAAGGAGACAGAGGCTCCGTGAAGCTCCTCAAGGCCCAGTGCCAGTCCGCAGGTTCAGCTGAGAAGGATATTCCCAGGACATTCCCATTCTCTGGAACGGGAACCAGCGTGGCGAACCCCAGCCTAACCCTGGCTTAGGAATGCCGGGCTGGCTTACTGATAGTCCCGTGCTAGCTCCCTCCATCGCCAGCAAGGAGAGGCACCAAGATACACGTGCACCCACACTCCTTGCAGGCACGAGCTGGCATCTCCGGAATAACAGCTCAGGAGACATGGAAAGGGTTTCGCTTTCCACAGAACAGCAGCCTCCTCCACTGCACACAGCAACAAGCCAACTTCTGAGATGTGTCTGCGCTGAACACCTTTACCTGCTAACCTTGGCCCCTCTCCTTTAGGGTGGCTGTGAGAGCAGCTGCTCCAGCACATGCCTTAGGCAGGGAATGGGAACTTCCAGAGACATAGAAATGTTACTCTGGAAAGCATTACAAAATGACACTTCCCAAGCAGGTACCACTGCTCGTTTTACAGACAGCCACCCCTAACGCGTGCGTCTCAGCTCGCTGATGATGAAGCCCTCAATGGCTTCAGCAGTCCTCGTGAATTCTCCATCAGCTCCTTTGTTCCTGCAGCGCAGTCTAAAAAGATGGCTTGCCAAATGCTTCACTTCAGGGAAAAATATAGCTAATTACTGATTGCTTAAAGTAACAAATATTTGTCATTTTATGAGCAAAATAGAGAGAAAACTAAAAATAATAGGCAGATTTTGTAAGCACTTTTTTTTCTTTTTTTTTTTTAAATTAATGCTCTTAGATGAAATAGGGCTGTGCTATTAGCTTAGGTAACTCTGCTAAAGCTAATCCTTTCATTGCAACAAATGATTTCAGAGAGATGGGACAATTCTACTGTCCCTTACAACCCTGGGTAAGCTCAGTCTGACTTTACAGTTTTAGCTGTTGTTTCAAGCAATTTCCTTAAGAATATTTTTTCTGCCTTTAAAAAAAAAAAAACCACTATTTTGAAAGTTAATGTTGAAGTCAATTTGACTTTGTACCAACAGAAAGATTCTCAGAACAGAAATGAAACCCTCAAAAATATAAATTCATGGGGGAAAAAAAAAACAGCAAATATGCTGCTCATCTTGCTGTAGGCTAGCTTGATTCCTCTTCACTTTATAACTATTAAAGGCAAAGATTTTCTTATACTTCCAATCCAATTTCTTCTACTGAAATATAGATTGTAGCTTCTTCTTAAAAGGAAAGGCCAAGGCTTCCTGCAAGTCATTTCCAAATTAGAGTCCATTCAAAACCAGGCTTTTATCTTACTGTCTTAATGATATTGTATTGGCCTCATGTGCATAAAATCCTAATGCACTGGCTCTGACAGCCATCACAGCTACTTCCCTACTACATGAGGTTCACTTTAAGCCTTTAGTAGAGCAATTACATCCACACGAAAGGAATTATCCCACTCTCTGCAGCATTTCTAGCTTGATGGCTGCAGTTAGGATAAGAATGACTTTTCATGGGAGATTGCAATAACCACATGCCACAAGACTTCCTATTACAGCACATTCTTGATAAGATAAAGCTGTTTTCATTTTCCATTTGTTAAAAGCGAGTGATGACCATTGCACCACCCTGCTCCTACAAGCAGCATCTCACTCACACAAATCTGAACATTACTAATCTCACATACATTCCTAGTGAACAGCTCTTACCCTCCAGGGAGAGGACCAACCTCAGCAGCATCAGGAAACTCACAAATAACCCTAGTTTGCAGGTAAGGACGGGATGCACATTACAGATGTATCGGGAGAGAGAGAAAGCAAGTGCTTGGTACACGGCCTATGGCTGCTCTCTGCTTCAGGCAGCTTCTCCCTGGTCAGGGCTTAGTCCTCACACACTGGGATTCTTCAAGACGGCGTCTTTCAGTCCGCTCAAATTCTTGCTGTTGGAAACGAGGGCTGCTCTCCTGCGCCTGTTGGAAAGATGATGTTCCCTGGTACCATCCAAACATGAAACGGCAAAAGGGAAGATTCAGACACTGACCAAGACTAAAGAATGAAAATTCTTCTTTACCTCATCGTAACATTCTACAAGAAACTTAGAAAATGTCAAAGAAAGTCAGTTTTCATGGTTATATGTGGTTGAAACACCATATATGTTTGTGGTAAACAAATCTGCTCGTCAGCTGCTCGGACCTTTCGCAGGCAATTCAAGGCAATTTCTTACTGAGACGGAGTTGCTACAGTGCAAACACCTTTGGCATAAATGGTTCTGAGCAGCACCCAGGATGCGAGTATGTTTTCATTTCATAGTCACTTTTTGTGCAATATCATCATTACATTGCCCAGATAATATCACAGATAATATTGGTAGATAATATTACCTAAGGCTTCAGACTTTATACATCACATGAGTCCAATGTATAAGAGCAACAGTGCCTTTAATGAAAAGACTATCTGTAATGTAGCGAGAGTGAAGAAATTACGGCTATCACTGTGTAGCCTGTTAACAAAGTTACTTAATTTTCGAACAAAAATGTTATGCATAAAATACATAGTAACTTTTATCTAGTATATCCTTACCAAGAGCCTGAAAAACATCGACAATGCTAGAAAGCTTAGCAGGATCTTCAGTTAAATGAGTTAAAAAATTTATCCTTAGCAGTAACAGACTGGGAAATTGTGGTACTGAGACTACCCAATCTCAACAAAAGGACTACTGGAGTAAGTCATTTATAAGCCATTTTTTAGGATGCCAAAAAATCAAAACCAAATATGAAGCCACAATTTTCCCTTCATATCATTTTATCTTCTGCAAGTTGCATGCAATAGCTAAGTGATTCAGCACACAGAAAAAGGAGCACTAAGTCAACACAGTCACTTTTTACACCCCATGCAAAAACCACAAATTCCCATTCTTCGAGATTTCAAATTTACTGTGCAAGGAGCCTGCTGTGGCTACAGTACAGACTAAAATACTCAACCACCAGCCAACCGCTGACCCCCCTTACAGCAACACAACTTTCCTGGAGCTGCCCAGGAGGGATCACCAGTTTCCAGTGCCATTTTTCAAAGCCAGTTCTCCCAGTCACATAGACTGTCAACTGTCAACAAGAGTAGCCAGATAGTCAGCATCTGAAAGCAAGATTCAGGAAGCTCTTCCCACAAGAAAACAAGATTCAGGAAGTTCTTCCCGTGAGAAGCCAGCAAAAGCTCTGTCTTTCCTGGACGGATCTAAGATAAATTTTCTTAAGTAGCAAGGAACTTTCAGGGACACGCTGCCCGTGCACAAACCAGTACTGAGCTACCCCTATGTTAGACATCCTTATAGGAAGCATCCCCTTTTCATCTTCAGCATTGTAGAAAATACCCTCATGTGATGCTTAGGATGGACAGCACTGACAAAAGGGGCCAGACAGACCTGGAAGCTACTTATGGCAAGGAAGGATGATCAACTGGAAGGTACCTAATTTATCAGGCAATCTTTGTCTTGCAAACTATCCTCTAAAGCAGCAGGAGTAACAAGCAGCCACTGCTAGAGATGCAGTTTTTAATATCTTCAGCAGCATCAGGATATTACCCCTCAAAAGGCATCACAAGCCCCAGATTTCCTGTCCATGGGGCCCTTTCCTCAGAAGCGCCATCTCTACAAACAGCCTCCCCTCGTTGCTCAAGGAAGGGCAGCCAGGGTCCCAATTCCCACCCTTGGCACCACCGCGGTGGCTGCAGCGTCAAGCAACACAAGGGGCGTTTCAGTCCCTTGGGCACACGGTAAAGAAAAAGGCAAATTCCTCAAAAAGGAGGCCAAAAAAAAAAAAAAAAAAAGATTAGGTCAACAAAACACTGGCATGGAAGATTTATCTGCCCAGTAATTCACAAAGCAAAGTGAGAGCACTAGCAAAGTCTTCTCTGATGCTTCTCATGCACATTCATGCGCTGACGGAGTAGAGCAAACAGGCAGTGTGGATATCACTTCTTTTAATAGTTTGCAAGGGTGAAGAGGTATTTTGCTGGAGGCACCAAGAGCTGAGGAGAAAGAATTAAAAATAAATAGGCCAGAACGAAGCACATTTTCAATTTCTATTGAAAAACCAATGTTAGCAACAAACAATTTTCTCTTTTAGTATGAAAAATAACGCCTGCAAATTGCAATGTCACCAACGCAAAACAAAGGCTGAAACCCAAAAAGTTTGCTCGCTTTTTTGTTATTTTAAGAGCAAACTCTTTGCTATACTGAAGAGTTTATTTATTCCAGGGTGAAGGGGAAGAGTACAAAACCACTGACATATAAATCTAATAAAATATTCAATCTCCGCATTCGATTTTCCACTGAAATAAAAAAAATGCATTTTTAAAGTTACTCGAACACTTAATTAAAGAATTCTCAGATCTAAGGCTTACTCGTCCTCCATTTACTTTCAGTTACTGGGACCTTGTCTGCACACAGCTTATGATTTGTTTGAAGTGACTATATATATATATATATATGTATATGTACACATACAGTCAAAAAGTAGAAATTTAGGTTACAGAAGGTCACATAAACTTCGCTGTCACAGAAAAGCACCCTAAAGGAGTCACAAACCACCAACCCTGACTCAACTAGTCTGTTCTAACAGACATCCAGTCCTGGAGACTCCGAACTCTCCAGGCAAAACTTTCCAGTGGCTGCTTACACTACTGCTGTTTTTTTCCCTAATCCCTAACGGAAAATGCTCCTACTGCAATTTACTGCTGGGACTATCCCAGGTCTATCGGAGAAAAAATGGAGTTCTTTCCTATTGTATTATAATATTTCATTGCAGTTTGATTACCACATTACTTCTCAGTTTGCTCTCCTTCTTTTAACAGAGAACTGCCCATGTTCTTCAGCTCTCCTTTGGAAGTCACATACTGCAGACCTGAGTATTTGGTCTCTAGCTCACAGTGTTTACCAGTTACTCCTCTTTCCTAAAATACAGTGCTTGGAATGAGGCAGAATATGGCAGCAGAGGCATTCCTGATGCCAGAGACTTTACCTCATGTGTCCTGCAGTGGTGCTCCCAGTACAATTTGCCTTTCAGCAGAACAGCTTGGTACCGCTGGTGTGCATTCAGCTAGTGATCAGCTACAACCTTGTGCCCTGTTCAGCAGGAACGACGTGGAAATCAGTCATTCCCACGTGGCCTCTGGAGGGTTAACATGAGCATCGCCGGCAGGGAGAAGGCGGAATCCTGAACTCCCCCGTCATTTATTTCAACCACTTCTCCAAACTGTCAGGCCTGTTTAGGACTGCTAAAGTGTCCCCTTCAACATGCTGGGAGACGCTCGCAGCTCTGTGTCACAAGCATCCACATCATTACAGCACTAACTGCTCCTGTCTTCAGACAGACAAGCCTCAGGACTCTGTCCTACATAGGGGGTTCTCCACGCAGCAGCTCTGTGCTGGATACAGTTCACAAAACTCTCTGGGCCTCCCTTCGTTCAGGCCATGCGGCCCTTGCTTGCCTGGCAGAGCAGACCTGGGCTGAAAATGGTCATCCAGTTTCTCTTGCTTATATAATGACATAAAAATTACAAATCAGTTTTCATTTGGACAGTATTCCCTTGTGGGGACTCTGAATTGCAAGCTAACCTTGTGTCTCTGGGTGACAGGAAGAAATGTCACCAATGTACCCCTCATCCCAGCACAAGAGACAGTTCCCCAGAGCCCAAACAGCATTTTCCACTCCAGAAATCAAGCTTCTCAAACTAGCCAGGAACTAGCTAGGAAATGAGCTTCTCAAACTAGCTTAGAGCATTTAAAGCTTTAATTACAGACAGTTTCTGGTACTGTGTGAAAACCATCTATAGAAAATAAGGTTTGAGGACCTGCTGACTTTTAAAAACATGCATTTGTTTATAAGGAGATTTCATTTGGTGAGTGTAAGTCAGGATACTGAAAGCTCCCCTTTTAAACGGCACTGCTCCCACCACTGGCCTCCTCACCCTCAGAGGCAACGCTACCTTGCTCAGCACGACCTAAGTCCCGCTTTAGTCTTGGCCAGGTGTAGGCTAGACTTACTTGACCCCCCCGACCACCTGAGACTTTATCCTCTTTCCACGTTCAAATTCCGGTTTCCTGTGGGAAACGAGGGGCTGCTGGGGCTGCTCTGACTCGTTAGCCTGAAGCGCTGGAGGCCGAGGAGACTGGAGTGCAGCTGCCGGCGCCACCCAGGCCCCCCACACAGCACGTGGCACCGGCACCTCCACAGGAGGGTCCAAGCACTTCCATCTTTTTAAAGGATCGTGGCTGCTCACAGTGAAACACTCTTCATTTATACTCCTGGAAATTACTCTTCACTGGATAATAAATGAGTAGTTTAGCTTTTTGAATTGCAAGTATTCTTTTACAAAAAGAAATGGTTAGTTTGACTTAAGCTAATCTTCAATAGTTGGAGGGTACAGAGGTGCTTAACTCCTAGTGTCAATAAACACCTTTAATCTGACTAAATACAACTGAAAAACTGAGCATTCGTCTCCGATTCGCAGCTTCCCATCTCCAAAAGAGTGACTAATTTTTCCGCACAACACCCTACAAATCACACAGCAAACGCTCGAGGCTCGTCAGATAAGATTATCATTAGGAGTATTTAAGTACCTTTAATTCTTGTATTTTCATTTATAGGCATCAATACTCTTAATGTTTGAGCTTCCTCTTATGCTATATTTTTATGCAAAGCAAGATGAGTATTTACACAGCCTTGCTACTAGAAGCATGGCTTTTAATGCCTGCACAAGTGCAGCAGAAACAACAGTAATCAATTTGATTTGGCCTTATGAAACACGTGTCATTTTGATAAATGATCCTAATTAAGTTGATATTTCAGGTAGAAAGTGCACTGAGTTAATGTGTCGGCACCTCTCTAGCTACAGAGAGACACGTACAGCTGTTGCAGGGGAGCAGAGGCAGCGCATTAACAGCTCGGCAAGGCGCTCGGTTTGCACGCGCTGGGTTCAAAGCAACCTAGTGACTGAAAGAAACTGCTGATTTTAAGTTTTAATTATTCAGCCACATACACAAGCAGCAGCTCCATGAAATTTGAGAACTGCGGGTCATTCCTGGATGATCCCTATCCAGCATGGAAATGATTAATTAGCCCAGCAGAATCAGAGTGGTGAGGGCAGGGAGTCAGAGTTGTTTAGAAAATTCTCCTCCAACAGCAAAAGACAAAACTTACGTTTTTTTCCCTTTTACATAAATCTAATTACAGGATGCCCTGTAAAGGCTAAAAGACATCATACATTTACATAAATTTAATTACAGGATGTCTTGCTAAGGCTAGGAAGACGTCATACATCTCTATGCAACGCTCTCTTACGCTGCAGGTAAGTGCCTGGCTGGCAAACACAGGCTTGTCCCACATTTGCCAACGGCAGCAGGGAGAACAGCACATTAGGCACCTGTGCTGAAGTGCTGCTATAAATCCTCTGTAGCCCTAAACTGATTTTTTTCTACTTACCCATTCAGACAGACTTGAAAGTAATATTAAAACACAGCCCTCGGAGCAAGGGAGCTGCTTTCTTGTCCAGCCTTTCCCATTACAGGCATTACAGAAGAGTGTCAGTTTGCAGCTTGAGGCCCACTAGAAACAGAATTTAAATTATAATATATATATATATACATATTTTATATAGATATTACATATATCTATATAAGCTATATACCATTATGATATAACCAGGCAGGTAACCCCCTGATGAGTGGCCAAAGACTTCTCTCACAACAGGCCCCTGCCAATCCAACGGAGGCCCCGATCAGCAGCAAGGGAGGCTTTAACTTCCGAGGGAAACAACCATTTGCCAAGTTAATGGGGACGGCACAATTCCCACCTTCCAATAAGAAATCCTGGGATCACTTCTGGTATCTGCAGGAAGCTACTAGCCTGAGATGTAGCAAGGGCAAAACAACCTGAAGGCTCCTTCCCACCCTCACAGCACATCTTTTCCCAAAGATTTTCACAGCAGGGATACTAAGAGGGATAAAGCACTCCCACCCTGCCACAGATTTAAAGGAGTTTCAAGCACCGCGTGTGCTGCCTCCCCTCAAAACCTGGCCCTTTAGGAATTGTCTTTCCTTCCTTCATCAAGTTTGGTCTGCTATAAACAGAAGCTGTGTTGAAAATAATTTCTGATGCTTTCTTGTATCCAATTATGCACCTCCTCAGGGGGTTGCTCTTGGAAGGCAGCTGAAATAAACGGCTTCTCTTATTTCCTCCAAATCCACAGGAGAGTTCCCTCTGAAGCACAGAAAGAAGGAGATTCTGTTCTTGATTATCCCTGTCAAAAATGAGGGTTTTCTCCAATAGGTGTTTTCCCCACAGATGCTGTTTTGATATTAAATCAGTCAACTTGTGTTGAAGACCACGAGCTGGGTGTCAGTTCCGATGTTCCCAACACCCTTCAGGCCAACACACCATCTAGGCAGGTCTGGAAATGGTAGGTGGGCAGAATCCCAGAACAAGCCGCCGATTCCATTAGCTCAATAAAAAGGTAAAAGAAAAAAGATATTGCACACCACAGAAACACACCCCTTTATGCAGCAGTGGGAATGCCTTTGAAATGAGAGACACTCGCAGAAATGACAAGGAATTGAGCTGAAAGCCATAGTGAAATAGTCTTCTCCGGTCATTATAACTCATATATAGTCATTATGTAACTAAGTGCATTTAGACATCACTTTTAGGAAACAGGACAAAATACATGGTTATTTCTACAGTGAAAGCATAGCATTGAAAGTATTGCTGGTCTTAAAGTTCCAAGATTTATGACTTCCATCCCCCAAATAACCATGGGAACACCAAGAGAGCCGTTTTTAAAATTAGACATATTAGGACGTTCTTAACTTGTTCAAGACTGTCTGCTACAAAAACAGAGTTTCTAATGCAATAATGATTCTGTGCACCAGGGAAAACAAGCACGGTAGCATTCAGGATAGCATCACACGATGATTAAGACATGAGGTGTGGGCTGTACTGATAGTAAGTGCTTGCAGAGATGCAGCACAGGAACAACAGTCAGCATATATATCCATCCAGCTGATGGAAAACTTGTAAGTACCCTTCAAATTCATCCGATTCATCTTTCTAGCAGATCCTGGTATTCAGCAACTCTGCTGGCGTCTGGAAAACCTCTGTCAGGCTTTCAACAAGCGGTGCTATCAAATACACTGAAATAACCCGTCTCCCTCAAGCTCTATACCTACTCGTACCCTCCCTATCCCCTATTTCCCTTCACCCTTCTCCTTTCCTTCCCTCGCCTCCTCGATCCTTTGCATATTGACTTGTCATTTGCCTTGTCATTTTGTCACACTGCACACAGCGCAGCTATAAATGACTTGTCATTCTGCATAGAGCATGGCTAGAAATGCAGTCTAGGAGCACCAGAATCCAACCAAATTGCTCATGTGATTTCTCAGGTTTTTTTTTTTTTTTTTTTTTTTTTTTTTTATTTTAACAAAGAGATGAAGATTTCAAGCTCTGCAGGGACATAAGTGATCCTAGCAAATGACGTGGTGCTCTGGTCACTCCTACCCACTCTCTGTCCATGCTCATTCTTGTCATCAGATAGGGAATGGCCAAGAAAAGGCAGAGAGACAAACCTTTTGGAAGATGGATTTTGAGTTTGCTCGAGAGCAAAGTGTTGCAAGTGGTACTAGATGAGGCTAGTGGTGCTGTTGCTATAATGAAGATGGATGCAGGGATTTCGAAGAATGGGATTTAAAGACAGTTCTACCTGCCAACCCCTGGAATCTTGAGAGAGGTGAAGCCTTGCCAATTTTAAAGAAAGTTGTATGACATTCTGTCAAGGAAGAAAAAACACTGCGGTGACTAATATTTTGTACATTCTAAGAGTATTTCTTGCTGCTTTTCTTAGTGAACTGGTCACACACTGGCTTCCTCCGAGAAGGAATCAAAAGACTGGAGCTTCAGTGGTAACAGCCTTGTGGCTGATGCCCAGGATTAAAGCTACTACCAACCCCCACCAGCAGCTAACAGGCTGCACCTGCGACCCTACCTTGAAAGCAGCAGGTCTCGCAGCAGGAGAGGTGCCAACGCTAAAACCACAGGAAGAGACCAGCCGTCAAGCACATGGCTCTGCTGGGGACAACATTTTGGCTCCTTCGCAGGCCAGCATCCAGAGGCCCCTCCAACTGCTGACACCCCAGGGAGCAGCGCCTGGCTCTGGGGCACTGAGGAGACGCCAGGAGGTGGGAGCAGGAATCGCTGCTCCTGGCCACAAGCTTCAGCTAAGGAAGCTGCCAGGAGGCTGGGGCACTCCATCCACACCCCCAGCTGGCCACAACTACAGGCAAGTAGCATTTTCCTTGAAAAGGAGACAGTACAGGCTCGGAGAGGGATGTCAGCTTTTTGTCATGTTTTCAAGGAGATCACAGAATCACAGGATGGCTCAGGTTGGAAGTGACCTCTAGAGTCCACCTAATCCAATTCCCCCGCTCCAGCAGGGACAGGGCGGCATCCAGGTGAGTTTGGAAGATCCCCAGAGAAGGAGACTCCACAGCCTCCCTGGGAAGCCTCTTCCAGGGCTCTGGCACCCTCACAGGAGAAAAGTTCTTCCTCACATGCAGATGGAGCTGCCTGGGTTTCAACTTACACTCATTACCCCTTGTCCTGTCACTGGCCACCACTGAGAAGAGCCTGGCCCCTTCCTCTCTACATTCTCCCCTCAGGTATTTGTACATGTTGATCAGATCCCCTCTCAACCTTCTCTTCTCCAGAGAAAACAGGCCCAACTCTGCCTCTCCTCGTACGATAAGACAGACTGAGAGAAGTGTTTTTTCTGCTTGAAAGAATAATAAAAGTTAAAATGAGAAATACATCTTAACCCCACTTTAGCAGTAAACCCACTAAACTGAAGGAGCAGGCACCTTTACCCGGGGGTGTTGTGCTCCTGCTTCTCAGCTGCGTGGCCTTTGGTGGCACTGTGTGGGGCGCAGTCCTGTACGCAGCGCAGCCCTGAATCAGCTGGGCAGCTTCTGCCCTTGCACACATCCAGAGGGCACAGGCACAGAAGGGAAATCAACAGTCAGAAATGCTTTATTAACTATGGAAGTAAAAACTGCTAGAGCCGGGAACATACAGGAAGAAAGCTCGAGATTCAGAATCCAGAGAAGTTTCTGTGTTACAGCTACTTCCATCTCAGTCATGGAGAAACTGATCTTAAATACTCCTTTACACAAACTTGCTGCTTCTGCAAGAGGGTCAGGGCACAACACCAATACAATGTGGTGCTTAAATAGCAAGCCAGTTGATTAATTTTACCATTCTAGTTAATCACAGTCACACACATTACTTTCACTGCAGGTACCCAGGATCTCTGGCTTTCTGCACATTAACGATTTTCTTCGAAAACCCTTCTTTCCTAAGCTTTCCAACAGTAGTATACCTAAATCACAGCATTTCAAAACCTCTTTGCATCCTTCCCCCTCTCTTATTACACACTCACCTGCCCATCCCTGCTTTCCCCACCTCCCAGGCTTACATCACCCCTTCCTCAGGCTGGACCACTCCAAAGGATACAGGAGGGACACAAGAGAACAAAGAGTTTCTGCCCGTCACAGAAAGCATCTACCCAGTTTATTACTAGCAGCAACACAGATCTCTTAAGGCAAGAGGTAAATAGCTGCACATGCTGCCAAGAAAACCGTAAACTTCTGAAAAACTGGGCTGGAAAGTCCCAATTCTAAAGCCTACATTGACAAGATCAAAACAGGTTGAATTTACAACCAAAAATTACTTGGAAAATAACAGTTGATATTGTATTCAAGCTGAGTTAGATTTTAAGTTGAACTCTGTCTGGGTCTATGGTTTCCCATTCCTGCTTTCATTTTTTGCAGAAGCTAATTAGATCAAAATGAAGAAACCTAACAAACACAAAGAAAAAGAAAGTTTCCATAACACTTACAAAAATGGGGATGTCTTTGCAGCACTGAGATGCAGTACTGCTCTCTCTTCTAACTTTTCCATTTCTTGAAAAGAGAAGTTTCCTCCTTTTTTCTAGCCTTAGATTGTGCCTAATGGCAAGTGTATTAGTGGACATATTAGAGACAAAAATTTTATTAGTAAAATATGCATTGCTCTTATTTCATTAAAAAGAGCAATGGCAGCTGAGTGCAGCTTCAGCTGAGTTTAGCCATTACATCCTCAAAAAAATCAGCTCTAATCACGGGTTGGCAGTTCTGAGCATTCAAGTTGTGCATCAGAAAAATTACAAGGCTAAAAACTCCTTTTTGAATAATGCTGCCGTTGAACAGCTTTGGACATGCCACATTTGTTGACGATAACTAATAAAACCTAGAAAGAATGAATATTTGCCAAGTACTCGTTAGAGCCTTACACACAGCTCTGCTTTTACCGATGTCACCGTATGCCCTCTTCATGACACCGCTCCGTAACTTCCAGGATTTCCGTCACCGAGTACTCCGATAAAACAGAAAATGTCACCAAAACTCACACGTGCTGCCCAGCACAGAAACTGTGCAGAGCAGAGCCCGCAGCCGCCGCCGGCCGCCCTTGGGCTCCCTTGGGCTTCTTCACTGTGAGGGTGCCAGAGCCCTGGAACAGGCTGCCCAGAGAGGTTGTGGAGTCTCCTTCTTTGGAGATCTT
>JAVCKT010005959.1:0-17106 GCA_032273925.1 Rhynchotus rufescens | reverse complement strand
TGGAAAGCAAGAGGCTGCTGTTTAACCACTAATATGACTCTGATTGGAAAAACATTCAGCAAAAACCATTTTTTAGCCCTCCTCAGTTGGTCTCCTTTTACCTGCATGTCCATGAAGAATGTATCTTTAAGATTGGTAGCATTTTAATACATTGCAAAATCTACGCAGAGAAAGCAGAATTCTGCTCATTCTAACCATTCCTTTCTTCTCCTTTCCATTCCTCCTACTGTTCCTTTTGCACAATGGCCTAGACTCCACCTGGAAAATTTCTCTTAAGAAATCTACCCTCCAGCAGGGGAACTTACTGCACCGGCGTAATGAAGCAGCTCAAAGTGAGCTTCATATTTCCTTTTCTTGTCAGGCCTGGGTTTCTGTAAGTTGGGTGACTTGCCAAGATGGTTGTCATAGAGTTTGGCTTTGAACGTCATGTCTGTAGCTTTTGGGAACATGCACTCCTCTTCAAGGATAGACAGGATTCCCAGCGGCTGTTAACGTAAAAAGATTTTTGTAAGAAAATGTTTAGGCTTTCAATAACGGGTCAGTCTATGTTTGGTCTGGTGGGATCTTAGTCCTGCAAGATTTATTTTTATTCTGCAGAGGAATAAGTCTATCACTAGTCTATCCCCACTAGGACCACGATGTACTCATAGGGAAGGGAAAAGGGAAGACATAGCCCATTATGGGGAAGTGTTTGGAGGGAAGCTATAGTTAAAATATAGGAAGAGCCTGAAGAACTTTGCATATCAGCATGTAATGCAATGTATGAATCAAGGCCTCATGGGTCACAGGCACAAGGGTACAGGGCACATGACTGAAACACAGTGTTAGCCTGAAATGCTGACTAGTAAGTTTGACTTTAGTCCTATATGGCAAACTTAGTGAGATAAAGGCAAGTAGACACAAATATTGATTTTCCTTTAAGTTTCTTTTGCGTTGGAAGATGAAAAACTTGTCCTACTGTTTATTCACTACATTTGTTGACTATGATTTGAGAGCATTTCTAAGGGAACATCACAAATAAAAATAATTCAGTAAATAAATCTTGGCACTTCTGTATATACCTTCTCAATTAGATCAATGCAGGCCTGCAGGTCCATGCCAAAATCAATAAAGATCCATTCAATGCCTTCCTTTTTATACTCTTCTTGCTCCAGGACAAACATGTGATGATTGAAAAACTGTTGCAGTTTTTCATTAGTGTAATTGATGCAAAGTTGCTCAAAACTGTTAAACTGCAGAAAGGGACAAAAAGAGAAGCATTTGCACACAGTTAACTATAGCAAGGGCTGTGTGGAAAAACAAATAGGAAGCAGTTTACATCAGTTTATCTCAGTGAGCTGACTGAGAAACCGTGGTGCATAATACTGGAAGCAAAGGAGAAGGGAGCTCAGCAGTGGGCTGCCACCTGCTTCAGATGCAGTCCTCCCTCAGGCAGGAGGATGCTCAGATTTGCTCAGGTCCCTGGCTAAGGAAGGGCTGCACCTTTCCTTACCAGTCCTGTAAAGCAGAGCCCAGCCACTCTGCTCACTGCAGAGTGGTGTGCAGCAATAAGAGAATTAAACACTAGCCTTCAGAAATGGATTATAATAATAAAAAAAAAGCAGTTGTGAAGTGCTTTTCTCACATATACCTATTTACAGTGATGATACAAAGCGGGAGAGATATTAAACCCTATAAATGATACTTTCTTGCAGAGAGGAAGAGTGGGTGCAATATGTTCTAAAGCATAGCCCAAAACAAGAAAGATGTTGTCTTTACTAAAAGGTTGCCAGCCTCTTCCCTCCTCAGGGGCTCTCAGCATGCCCAGTTGTGCTAAATGCTGTGTTGTCTACATCTGCTCACTGCAAAATCCTGCTAAATTACACAGACTTGCTTTTCACTTTCTAGGCTGTTTGCCTCCTGTGTAGTTAGAAAAAGAAACATTCACTTAAGAGCTATTGCTTAGTATTTTTCAAGGCCTTATGCATCAATACTCACATCAAAGATTTCAAACCCGGCAATGTCCAGGACTCCAATGAAGAACTGTCTTGGCAGCTTAGTGTCCAAGGTCTTGTTGATACGGACCACCAGCCACTTGAACATTCGATCATACACTGCCTTGGATAAGGCCCCAACTGCATACAGAACCTAAAACACAGGTTTCCAAACACCAGTAAGGGAAAGAGAATTCATTAGGGAACACAAAGTTCTCAGTACAGTAGCCTTTTTCAACTCCTGCTTGGAGTTTAACTGAAGTTTTACAACTGTTCCTATAATCTCCAATGTATATTTAACACAACATGCAGTTTCTCCCATTGTCTGTGTTTAGTTTTCTTCGAATTACTACTAGGTATGTGTCATCCATACATATGCACACATGTTATTAGCAAAGCACCTTATTGGGTGCTTATTGGGGAACAGTTGCCAATGGTTCAATCCCTTACATTGCTGTGGAAGATGCCAGCAAGCTCGTGGGCCTGATGACAGCTGTGAGGTCCCACTGTAAGAATAGGGAACTTGATACTCAAGGTACTCATTGATTTTTACTTTCAGTTTTTGAAGTGAGCTATGGGACTTCAGACTTGTGATACGAATGCATAAGCAGGAGGTAGAAAGAGCAGGAAAATGAGCAGGGAACATAACTAAATGGTGCTGCTGCCATTCAGCTGGCCAAATACTCAACTATACCAGCAAGACATAACTGTCCTCAGCATTTGGCTGGTTGCTTAGCTCATGTCACAACCTGTCTTCAGACTGCAGTTTTTATCATAACCAAAATGCTTTAGCCTCATCGATGATTCTGCTAGGGCAATTCAGAAAGCAGCAGTGCTAATTCAGGAACTTCTGTTTCATAAATGAAGAAGTACCTCTAAGTGGATCTTGCCTTTAGGCAACTGAGGTCACACAGAGCTTAAAATTACATGAATGATGAATGAGTGAATAAATAAATGAGTGCTCAGCAGTCCCAGTTAAACATTCAGATCCAGAATTAGGCACCAATTCCCCTGCGGTTTTGCTGCATCTAGCTTCCTTGAGCGGCAGCTACCAACACATCACAGAAACCATCCTATCCAAGGCAGTTCTGGCTGTTCTCCCTTTAGTGATCTCTTTACTACCAGTTTCTCCTTCCATCATTCTCTATGCCCCAAGCTTGAGGAGATGATAACAAGAAAATAGATAGAAGAGGATCCACTGTTTACATATCACAGATACACATTAATATTCCTAGCAGCTGTCTCTCTAATGGGGACATGAGAGTCAAATTCTCAGGGCTTGCAGGACAGATAACCCAAATACTCTGAAAGTTTCTTCATACCTGTTCAACACTTTGACCTTTGGTCACATATTCATTTCCAACTTTCACTCTAGGGTGCAATAAACCCTTAACTAAGTCAGAGGAGTTGATTCCCATTAGGTAGGCAGCTTTGTCAGCACCTAAACAAGAAAAACAATATTTCAGGTAGTTTCGAATTACTACTTGAAAACACATGTAGCCAAAAATTTTGAGCAACTTCACTTTCTAAGAAAAACTGAATAACTTTGCTCTTACAATGATTTATGCTGGGTATGCCTGTGCTCTATCTGTGGGAGAGAAGCTCAACTAAGACTCTATATTGTTGCCAGAATCACACCTCAGAAACTCTTCAGGTTCAGGGAAAATAACAGATCTTAACATTGATCATAGACAGTTTAAATTTTCTTTTAATTACTTTAGGTGCTTGAGGGATTTCCTCCTCCTCCAAGCAAAGAAGACCTGAAGACACAGAAGAGAGTGAAGGCAACAGCTTTTGACATCTTGTTCGTATGGCCAAAAAAACCCATAGGGCCTGTGAATATTCATTGGTTTGCTTGAACTATGTCTATCCAGCTTCTACTAAGTTAGTTCATCCATCACTGTGCAAAGAAAATACAACACTCAGCTGAGCAAGGAGTACATGACGAGAAATCAAGGTAACAAGGACCTGTTTCTTACTCAACAGAATGTCCCTGAAAACATATGCCCAACTTTTAAAGAGAAGGAGCAATGTTAGGTGTTACTCTTACTTTCAGTGCCATCAGCCTCTGCTTGTTCTTCTCTGGGTCTTTGCTTAAATTTCATGTTTCCAAAGTGCATGATTGCACCTGTGAGCTTGTAGGCACCAGACTTTTCATCCTGCACAAATCCCAAGATGTCCATGGCTTGCTGTGAAAAAGAAACACCTTTTTTTTGGCATTTGTCTTTTTAATAACAATGACATGTTGCAGCCCAACAATCTACCTTTACATGGCAGATATTACTGACAAAGCAGCCTATGGTGCAACCTGGGTGCCCAACAGTGGTTGGGGAGCAATAGGAGAGCTTCCATTAGCACTGTGATGTACGAAATGCTGCATGAGAACATTGTGCCCATGGACATTACATGGAGCAAGACCACATTCAAAAGCATAGTAGTTTATTATTCCTCACACTTCATGTTATGAAAGCAACTGAGACTCATTTCTACTTCCAATTATTCCAAAAATTTCAGTAACAGAAATTAGGTTCCTCTCAATGTGTATCTACTAAGCAAAATGTCAAATAAGCACAGGCTTACATCTGTTGCCATCAGTTCTTCTCCATCATCCAAGTTGTCCACTGTAACTACGCCTTGTGAACAAAAGTGGTAGTCATATGGGTTGGTAGATACCAGTAGCATATCTGTAAAAGAACTGCCAGGGTTAAAATTGCCACCCATTTAGAATATTCCCTCCTCCCCTGGATTCCCCCACTCCCCCCAAAAAAGAAAATATTAACCCAAAAAACCATACATTTGCTGCTACACAAATCTGCAATGCTTTTTACAATAGCAGAACAGCACTACTACTCAAGCTGAAGATCAAGATTTAGAGAAAGAGTGAATAATAAGGATATGTGAATATTGCACAGACATCTACTAAGGATGTTTTGCAGTGTGCCAAGATCATCATTTCCTATCCTACTTGTCTGCTTTGCCTGGCTCTAGGAGTGAAAATCCTATCCAAATACAGAGAAGTAAAAAGATTTTATGATCCAAGACAATGACAAGAAGCATGATATTCTCCATTTACACAAGACTTCCCAAAAGTGAGTTTCAGGACACCTTGGGGAAGGCATTCTGCTCTCAGTAAATACAAGTCTGTCTCCGCTTCTTTCCTCCTCCTTTTTCCTTCACATCAAAAAACAAAAAAATGAAGTAATTTTATGGGAAGCTAGCTAGTTTCACAACAACAGGACAAATCTCATTTCTCTGCTTCCTTAAACCAACAATTTCACCCGTAGTCAGCAGATCAAGCTTTGGTCTAGATTTCAGCCTTTTGTATAAAAACATACATACATATGTACATGCATACATATATACACACATGTACACACATGTGTACATATATATGCCTATCAATATTTGTATACATAGAATCATACTGTTTTTATGTTACTTTGCTAAGTAATCAAAATTATATTTTATATACTTAATTGCATTTATATGTTTGGCTAGATTTATGCTTCTGCACGTTTAGATAAGTACATATTTATATATAAATATGTACATTTCCTGTAAATAAAGTCACCACTGATTTCAGCCTCTTCAAGAGCCTGCAGATGTGGCTCCTGCTGGCAAGTAGGGCACGTGCTGATGTGGATTATACAGATGGAAAGTTTATGAGAAGGAGCACATTTTCCCAGCACAGAGATTCTCACATAAATCTTAGTGCAGCTCTTCCTTGAAGTCTTTCCCGTAATCTTCACTAATTAGGCCACATAAAAGCTAAGAAGGTTAGGGATTTAGGGACTTGACCACGCATTGTCAGGATAATAAGACTTCAAAACAGATTATGATTGCTGTGGTTTAGCAGCAGTTTAGTGCTGCAATAAAATGACTCTTTGGTAGGCTTTATAAAGTGTTTTTATAAAGCACAGGTTAAAGTAATCCAAACATTATTTGGAGAAAGAGGGAGATTACGGGTGAGGTCCTTTCAAAGCACTGGGAGATGGGAGCAGAGGAGTGTTCTGCTCCAGCAGGTCCACGGAACCACGTTCAAGTAGGGGGGCACCTGCAAGGCAGCCTCTCATGTAATGAGCTCTGTGCAGCTTGGCCTATTCTCCTCGCTGTGTGGCATGAGAGGGTGCCATCTCTAGCTCTTGGGGTAGAAACAGAGAACAAGTTTGTCCTTTATGGACTTTTAATCAATCTCTTTGTATGCCAAGTCAGGACACTAAAGGCTGTAATGCCATAAATACTGAGGCTTGAGCCGTTTTCCAGGTATTTTGAGACTTTAGACTACAAAAATTCACTGTATTGCTTTTTGGTTATATAATGCTCTATGTTAAAAGTCATGCTGGAGTCTCCATTCCCTTGTTACAATATATAATATCACTTCATTGTAAAGGGCACCTGCACTTGTGTATTATAGAAAAGAATAGCTATATTACTGCCATCAGAACTCTGCCTTTTCAAAATCTACTTGTTAGTTGAAATTCTCTTTTGACAAAAGCATAAGACCATTCTTGAAGCATAAGGGCCTTTTTGAACATAGCCAGTTTCCCCGCCAAGTGTCCTGTCCAGCTAGTGTCTTTTCAATTTAAACCTGGTTCTTGCAAAAAGTGCATCCAACTAACACTTACCCAGCAACTCTGGTTTCTTTCCTGACAGGATTTGGTAGAAGATGTGATAGTCTCTTTCGCCTGGCTGCTGGAAAATCACTCGGGATTTCTCCAGTAAATCTAGTCATATAATGAAGAAAAAAGATTAAAAGAAAAAAAGATCAGTGAGAAAGGCTCTCTTAAGGTTTCAGATGAGAAATTGTATTTTTAGAAGAAAAAAGCTTGTTGCTTACAAATCTCAATGTCAGCAGATGACAGCTTGCCTGTGGTTCCAAAATGGATTCGGATAAATTTGCCCTAATTCACATGGAAAAATACTCTAATTAATGTATACAGTGTATACAAAGTAAAACAAAGGGTGCTATTAAAGGGAAGCATTTGTCAAAACAAACAAAAGAAATCCACACACGAGCAGATTTTTTGACAAGAAACATTAAGCAATGATATTGCACTTTTCTAAGCCTAAGGCTATACACACTGCTACATAAGCAGCTTGTGAGGTAAGGATAACAGTGCCCTTCCCTGTCAGGCTAAGGCACAGGGGAACACACGTGGCCTTTGGTTTCATGACACAGCTTTACTGAGTAGGGCTCAGGGCAATATGCTTGTGCATGAGACACAGTCTGGACCCCTCTGCATGTGTAATCCTGACCTGGATGCACTACCTATGCTCGTGAGGTGCTGTGCTTTCTGTACTAGTTGGGCCACAAAATGTGCATATTCATAAACTGAACATCAGAAAACCTCTGAGCGTATTTTATTCAATTTTTCCTCTTAAAACACATACTTTTTCTTTTTATATTAATTTCTATTCCAGCTGACGAACTCCTCAGACACTTGTGTTGCTTCCCACTAATTCTTTCCCATCTCTACAAATCTCACTTTGTTTTTCTCTAGGGAAACATGGGCTACAAGTTCAGACCTCACTCCATCATCCTCACTCCATTTCTTTCGCACTTCTCAGTCAAAGTCAATCCCAGGTGGCTGAGAATTGAAGCTCCCAAGGGGATTCCTCTCCTGCAAGCCTTATGGGAGAGAGGGGATATGCCCAAGTAAACGACAACACTGTGGAACAAGCAGGGATGGCTTATTTGGCCAGAAAAAAAGTAGATGACAAGGATGCAATGTCATGATTTGTGTGTGTTTGCTGAGGAGAAAGGCACGGGAGCACAGAGCAGGGCAATGGTGCTATGAGTTGTTAGAGGCAACAACTCAGACTAATGGAAAATACGGCAGGAGAATGAAGGCTCTGCAGAAGATGCAGTCCTGGGGAGAGTATGGAGTTGCCATGGGAAGTTGAGGATGTGAAGGGCTTCATGGAACCAGGATTTGTTCCCTCATCATGAGACAGGATAAGCATCTAGTCCAGGTGGCTTTTTTTTTCTTTTTTTTTTTCTCATTTTCTTTAATCATTTCTATATTTTTTCCTGCTTAGGTCACACTTTCCTGTTCTTTGTAGGAATGCAGCTACTCCAATGGATAAAACAAGAATCAGTTCATGAAAAGATAATTACGAGCTCTTAATAACTGGCCCTTGCTGAATGAGACACCTTATTCAGCAGATATATTCTGCACTTACAAAACGTGACGAGTTGTCATTTCTCAGGGTTTTGGCATTTCCGAAAGCTTCTAGGGCTGGGTTTGCTTGAATGATTTGATCCTCCAGGGTTCCCTAGAAATCAAGGTGGAAACACCGCTGAGAAACCCGCAGGATAAGAATTCAGCTGGCAACTGTAAGAGCCACCCGCTGCACTTATAGCGCGAGCTCTCCGGAGCGAAGTGATTCAGCTCCCCGCCAGGGCCCGGCGCAGCGTGAGCAGCCTAATGGCAACAGCAGCAGTCAATAAGGAGCGCTTCAAAAGGCCTCGGCTGCTCGGCTGCTCTCCACTGTTTTGCTTTGTGGATTTTATTTTTCACGCCAGCCGCATACAAATGAAGCAGCCCCGTCTTTCTGCGCGCCACGGCGCACGCGGGGACAGCCAGGCACAAGTGTGTAGGAGAGGGGCTGTTGAGGGAAGTGATGAGCACTGAAAAGAAATGCATTAGTTTTGAAAGCACTCAGACCTCGTGGTGTTTGGCGTTTTTGGATATTAGCTGTCAGTCCCACTAACTTGGGTTAGGTGAAGTAAACTACTTAGGGCCTAGGCAACACATCCACAGGAAACCATGCGAAGAGCAAGGCTGAGGTCCATGAAATGTGTCAGAGCCCAGCACTGTTCGCACGTGGAAAAGATAAAATGGCAAAGTTGACTACTTACCCCAGTTTTGGTAGCTGGTTGCTATCAAAAGAGAAACAGAGGGGGAAAAAAAAAGAAAAAAGAAACAGAATGTGAGTACTCACATGAAGCACATGACAGAAGATGAAGATGAGCAAGTTAGAGATCTACCTGGCACCACTGTGGCAGGCAGTAGGATTTTTTTCATTAAAAATAAATGATGCAGCTGTTATATTCCCTACTCATCACAAGATAGCCAAGTATTGTTCCCTTCCTACTCGGGTTTGTTATTTTTACCCAAGTCCAATCTTCTATCCAAGTTTGCTTTAGAACAAACCTGTTTCATAAGGAGCCAAAGGACAAGTTGCACACAGAAAAAAAAAGTTGGAACTAGGTAATAAGAGGAAGTAAATGGAAACAGACAAGTGTTAGACAGCTAGACCTTAGTACACTTGAAGTCTGGATCTTTGTGAAGAAAAAAAAAAAACCAAAACTGAGGGGGGGAAAGACAGTGAGGATAGAATGTGACCTCAGCTTTATCTATTATTTACACATTTATTCCATGCACACATCTGATTTTAGCTACCAAAATGATCACCAAGCTCACTGGATTTAAAAGACTGGCTCTTCAATCATTTGAACTTTGCAGGCCACAGATGAATGCATGTCAAGCTCTGGTGACATCAGTAATATGTGCAGAATCCCAGGTTGGAATAAATTTTAGCCTTATACATACAGTTCATAAGAATCATTTAATTTGCTATAAAAGTGTGTTGAGCCTCTAAGTGCAATGAATAGCTCATAGCAATTCAAGATAAAAAGCAACAGGAATGCAATATTCACTGTAACCTTAGAGTGCACTTAGAAGCAGAATAGCACTTATCCAAAGGGAAAAAAAAACAAAAGCTGATTGGAAATCTCTTGTCAAAACTTTTCTGTATGTGTGTGGTTAAAAAAGCTTTTCAACAAAACAGATGTTTTGATGAGAAAACAGCTTTTAAACACTAGGTTCTTGGAAAAAAATATCCATGAATTGTTTAAAGCCTCAGTCTCCCCACCTTTTGATCAGCTTTAACACATTTGCGCGTGTATTTGATGGCACCACATCTAAGGCTCATAGAAAATGAGAGGGAGCAACAAGGAGCCATTCAAGATCACTGGACTGCTTTGGCTGCTCCATTAGGAGCCCAGTAAGTTTAGAACTAGTTTAGGCCTTTTGTCCCTCAGACTCAGAGAAACTACTTGCAGAGACAGCAATATCTTCTCCCAAAGCAACAGGGGAAAATATTTTTCTTAACCGTGTGTATCAAGGTCTAGCACACAAGCTTATGTTGGCAATACAGCCTTGGGGGGTTAGTTGCACACAACAGGAAAGCCTTCAAAGTCTGAAATGTAACAGCTGCTGGCAGACTCACATTCTTTTTACCAGGCTCTCCCAGGGCTGCTACTGTGGCAAAGTACTGAATGACACGTTTCGTGTTGACAGTCTTGCCAGCACCGGATTCTCCGCTAAGGGGAGGAAAAAAGAGGACAGTGAAGTGATGTTGCCCAAGTGAGTGCAGAGAGGTATACCTGCGAGAGCAGCTACTGAGTCATCATGTGGTTGCCCGGAAATCTACTTTGAGCTTCCTTAAGAGCATGAAGTTTTAATAGAGACAGAGACTCAGGCACTGAGTAATGGTGTTGAAAAAACACACACACACACGCACACACACAGAAAACCTGTAGTACTTTCCCAGCATTATCCAAGGGTCCAAGGGCACAAGAGACTAGTGTAAAGAGACAAGTACAGACATCACTTATTCTTGCTAGCAAGTGACATGCCTCTTTTCTGCCTTGGTCATCTCTGTCACTGTATTCAATTCTACCCAATGCTCTTCAATGCATTTTGCAGCAAGGGCAACCGCACACAGAAAGGGTCTTTTCTGAACAAAACAGGCACACACAGCACTGACAACCCTCGAATGAGCTTATTTAACTGCCTGCTGAGCCTTTTCATGCACTTGGAACAAACACCAAACAGGGACCAGAAAGCCATCCAGCTCTATCCAAGTCCTAGCTACTCCTTCCCCATGGGGCTCAGTGAGAACATCAGATGGCTAAAAGTTACTTGGCTTGGATTAGATTCCAGACAATTTAACGGAGCTTTCCACCAACAAACTTGCACTTCAGCTTTTTCTTCTGTGTTTTTTTTTTTTTTTTTTTTTTTTTTTTTTTTTTTTGCAACAACAGTCTCAAATCTGTCAAAAAAGAAATACTTACGTGATCAGCATAGACTGATTTTCTCGATCTGAGGAAAAATAGAAAAAGGCAAGTAAGTGAGGCAAAGTCAGTAGGCTGTACAAATTGCTTATTATCACTGCAAATCAGTACCAACTATTCCAGAATCATTCTCAAGAGGATAGGAGAGAATCCCAAGCAGCAGAGATGGAAAGATAAATATAAGTATCATCTACTTCAGCCTCCAGGAGTGTAAGTTATACACTGAATCCTCCTCTATATTTTAAGTCATATTAAAAACCTGCCAGTCAGGAAGCCTCACATATTTCTGGGAAACTATAATGATTGAAAATAATTTCCTGCCAGCCAAACATTTCTTTTCTGACCCCTGCATATACCTTTGCTTACATTTGACCCTCTTGCTCTTGTATTAGTGGACCAACTCAAAACCTTTGTTCAGTAACTGTTCCTTTGTATGTATACCCTTCTTTCACTAGACACACTTCTAACACAAAGTTGTATAGTCTCCCTGTTGTTAATGACTTGAGCAGAATCTAACATTTATAATAACACTTTGCACCATGCATTATTAGCCCAGTTCAGCAAATGCTAAAATGAGAACAACTTCCCAAACCATGGAGGTTAAATCTCTCTATACTTTAATTCCATTCATCACAAGTTACATTTGGAATTAATTTGACCCAGCTCAACTGTATTCCACCCTTATCTGACCAAACAGCTTGTTTTTACAGCAACATGTACATCAGGATGTCCCATTCCCATTAACTCTCTTGGGAATTTCCCTTTGCACCCTGGGACCATAGGATCTGGTCTAAGTGCATCACTGCTGCCCTCTGCTGATAAATCCTCTTCACAGTCACTCATGAGTCACGCCAGAAGATTGCTCACAAAAATCCCCAGTTGATTTCCCCATAGCAAAAGTCAGGACCCTTGGGCAGTCAGTGTAACGTTGATGTGCAGTGTCACATGAGGGCTGAGCAAGTGATGGGCATGCAGCAGCCTGGAGTGCTGGCCCTAAGTTCTATGTTCGTACAAATTTATGTTTATTGCTTCTAAGCAAATATATTGCTTCTAAGTTAAGACCATGGCAAACATTTGTGTTAATTCACCAGGTATCGAACTATCTCAAAGGAGGATGCCTCTTCTGTAGAAATATTTGAAAAGGTTGATTCAACATTGACTCTTCATGAATGTAGGCTACGTCTGAACTTCAGAATATGGATAGACTGAGAGTAAAGTTGGGAATATGTTTGCAGCCTTTCTGAGGCTAGACCATTTCCATTAGAGCTAGGGTCTGCAGACCTGACAGATAAGCACTGCACGGAGCTTTCTCTTATCAACAGCACCACAGGGACAGTGAGACAAGAGAACAAGATCACTAATGCAGACTCCTGCTCCCCTATTCCTGGTGGAGTATTTCCATATTTGGTGCTGAGGGCTGGCGCTGAAATGGCTCTCATGAAGGTCTATCCCGTATCTGTCATGTAGGCTAAATAAAGGGAAAACACATTTGAAAGCAAGCAGTGCTACTTACTGCGCAGCATGTCATGGTACGCGTTATCAGCGATGGAGAAGATGTGGGGAGGAGCCTCCGAGCGCCTCTTGCCTTTGTATGCGGCAACCACCTCCGGCTTGTAGACAGGGAGCCACTTGTAGGGATTTATAGTCACGCAAAATAAACCTGAATAGGTCTAGAAAGGGACCCAAAAGAAGAGTGGGGGAAAAAAATTTTTAAAAAAATCAAAAAAAATCACTCAATCAAGCAGGAAATATTGATTGCCTGTTTCAAAAATGAGTAGCCATCTGATTGTATACCATGCCTTTGATATGTATTTCTAAACCCATTGATTTGCTATGTGCTTCCTAATGGGAAATAAACGTTATTAAAATGGCAAGTATTAAGTCATTTTTTCCAGGGTGAAATGCATTTGAGATGACAAGAAGACTAGAAACAGGCCCTTCTGCAGGGCAAAGGAGCAGCACAGACCTCCTTCTGGGTCTGAGTTTTTAGTTTGTTTTCCTACTCGAGTTGTTTCCTGTTAAGAATTAAGGAGGAAAGAGTTACAGCTTTCCTGTCTGAACTCCATTTAGGAAGTGAAATCTGGAGAAACAGTCTCCCAATATCAATTTGATGTGAGCACCCTAAGGGGAGACTTCAGTTGGATGTTCAAAGGGTAAAAAATGACTTCATTGTGTTATTCCCAAAAGCTGCAGAGCATTTTCAGCTCTTGGAGAAATACAGTTGGAGAAAAATCTTCATAATTATTCTTTGAGCTATCTATATTAATTAGCTAGGGCAAAGCATTTCTGAAGAACGAGTTTCCCCAGAGCTGTAGATTTGGGGAATCTGTTAAATTTTCAGGTTTTTAGTCCAGGTTGAAACAGAAGAGTCCAGATCAAAACAAGATAGGTACCCACACTGAAAATGAAACATTCATAATTAAAAGAGTTGTATATGTACTCAAAGCCTGAGGTATCGTTTCTTTTAGCAAGAAAATCTCCACAGCTAATAACATGGCTAGTAATAATATGTGTGAGTAGAGAAAAGAAATTAAACCTCCAGAAGCTTTGACTGCAGAATATATCCAATGACACCACTTTGTGAGATAAACAAACAAGAACTGAGAATATCATCTTATTCTTTCACTGATGTATGTCTGTATCCAGACACAAACCAAATGCAAGCAGTATTTTCTGGGGGAGGTGGTGGGGGGAAAGAGCAAGATTCTCAACTTTGTGGCATACCAAAGTTGAATATAGAGAATACAACATGGTCAATCATCACAATATTTGGAACGCAGGAATGCAGGTTTCTAAATTCACCAAGCATTGACGCTTACATAAATCATCCAGTTGCTGTAGCGCTTCCTCAGGTTGTACAGCACCGACGCCTCATTCAGATGGGTCAGCATAGCCATATCCTCAATCATGTCAAACTTGGGCGGGTTCATTGACTGCACGTCATCTTCTTTTATAGTCAGGGTCTGCAAGAACAGATAGAAACAACGGAGAACACTGAGATGCCCTGTTGAGGCGTGCACCTTCTAGGAGAAGGTGTTTTTGCCACAGAGGGAATTTTTTTAGTTGCAACATACATAATATCATTTGCTCCCACAGGTATCAGGAAGATGAGGGAAGGATGAGGTGATTAAAATAAGGAGTATAACTGTATGACTGTGAATTTTTTACTTACTATCTGATTTTACTTACTATCTTCTCATTGCTCCTTGCAGATTTTACTTACTCATTGCTTCTTGCAGAATCAAACACAGCCCTGGCTGGTTGCATATGCTGCTCATAGACTGCGATCTGCTGTGCAGTGATTGACAACCCTTTTTAGACTCAACTGTGTTTTTATTTCCCTTGGTTGTTTTTCATGTGTCATTTTCATGTCATAAGGGCTTTTCATTCATAGCCTGTCTCATGAATGTTTTGAATCAGGTAATAGCACTTAAACTGTTACTTATTTTCTGGAGCTTAGCACTCAGGCCTCATTAGTCACTGGTCTGACAAAAAAGCTTTCCTACCTTTCCATCTGTCGTCTCCACAGTCACTTTGCCACCGCTGCTTTCTGTAATTTCAGCTTCAACATAAGCCTTCTTTTCATCAGGAACCCAACATTTCTTCTTCCCTGTGAAATTAAGGGGGCAGAGGGTTCAGCCTTCAGGCAAACAGCAACACCATGCCCAACTTAAGGACAGATTGCCAAGGTTACTTTCCCAAGCCCCCAGGGCCACAACAAATCTGCAGTACTATGGGAGTCCCGCGCCAAAGCAGAAGGTACAGGGCTCCTTCAGAGGTTGCCTCTCCTTTGAAATAACAGCTTGGCATCTTGAGGTCCCTGCAGCATAAGGTGTCAAAATATTTCACAAACGCTGCCTAAGCCTCAGCCTCCATGGGAAATACATAATCATCAACAGTGTGCAGACAGAGGACTGAGAGCCAAGCCCAAATTAAGCTGTTTGCCAAAAGTCACACAGAAAATTGCTATGTGAATGAGGCACACAGCCCACATTTTTTTTGCCTGCCAGCTATCAGATTTAACTTTATGCCTGCACATGCTGGTAAAGTTTGTCTTGAAGAACAGTAACATTAATAACTATGTGTTAGGCTGTGCATGCTTCTTTTTAGAGGCTTGAAATAGTTGCACTAGATTTAGTGCCTTGCTTGTAACCGCAGCTATTATGAATAATCTATTACTGTGCTTATTAATGTATTTATACTCCCTATTGCACCTCACAGCTCACCTAGATTCATTTCATGAAAATTAAATTATGGACAACTAGAACCTAAGAGGGCAAGCAAACATACAGATACAATATAGAGAGACATAAAGAGAGAGTTAATTACTCAATCAATAGAAGTTGTATATTTCTATTACTTATATAAATTAATATTAGCTAATGATAACAGTAAGTTAACCAAGATGATATAAATCAACTAGATTTATTTTCTGTTTAATGCTACCTAAGGCCTTTTTATTGCCTCGTGGATTAAAGAAATCAAATCTTGATTAAACAATCTACCACTGAAAACACAGGCTTTTGCTGACTAGCTCTGCATTCCCACAGCCATGCTATGGAGGCAACCCTTATTCAGGCTAACTAATCTATGGCAACATAAGAGACAGGGCAACTCACCATCAAAGGCGACGGTCTGGAGCATCATCAGCTCCTTCTCGCTCTTTCGGAGGAAGGGAGCAGCCTCCCCGAATTCCGTCATGTCCATCATCTTGGCAAGATTTCAAGGTAGCACAACCCAACAAGGGGAAAGAAAAAGACCTGGAGGGGGAAATATCCAAATCCAGTTGATTTATACAACAGAAAAGCAGCAGTGTATGTCAGGTGGCTGATGACTAATTTTACATGGAAATACCTAACATAGATTTGAGGTTACACTCTACCCTCAAGTCAAACTTTTTGTGGTCCTAGCTTAGTTCAAGTCAATCAGATCCTGTGTGGCTCAAAACCCTGGCAGGAATCCCAGTTACCTCCATGGGATAATTGAATCTCTTCTTTATGGCACAAGTGGTGCTCAGGAACAGCTGGCCAAAGGAACCACTTGAAGCTGTGATTCTGAAAATCACTTAGCAGTGGCCTTTCCTGCCCCCTCTGAAGCTCCCAAGGAGGTAACGTTGCTGTCTTGAGCTTTCCACTGTGGCACCTTAGGGCTTTGCCACATGGCCCCTTCACACATCGGCTCGGGCAGATGTTTTCTTGACATCTTAGAGAAAGAGTCAACTCAAGAGTGTTACAGGTGTACTTCATGCCACCTACCATTAGTCTGGAAAAGCCTAGTTGAGCTTGTGTCTGGCAGCATTGACAAAGAAACAGGGCGACCTCCAGATTCACCAGTGCAGGTATCCCTGTGGGGCCACCACAGCACTGCTACAAGAGCTTGGGAGTTTCCTACATCAGTCTAGGCTTTCTAAAGCAGCTTAGTGTCCATGCAAATATCTTCCCAAAGGACAAGGCCACGGTGGCTGGGAGCCTGTCATCATGAGAGCAGCAGCAGGCTGCTCTCACGTACGTGAGACCACGTTGCTGGGTCTGTACCACTGAGTGCTACGGAGCTAACTGGTTAGCCCACGAGAGGCTTATTTTTGTTGTCTGGAAAGCAGATAGGCAGCTGAAGGCATCAGTGCTTTATATAATGAGAACTTTTCAAACACACCATGTGGTGTCAAGGAAAAATTACCCTTTAAACAGCTCTGTCCTGACTATATTTATTTACATGGCCATAGCTATTTTTAAAGATGCAGAATTTTACAAGTAGGCCAAATTAAGCTGCACTGAATGCCAATGAAACTGATGGCTTTTTACTAGAAATTATTTGATTTTACTAGGAATTTATTTGATTGCTATATACTTCAACGATTGCTATATACTTCTACGTTATAGACTTGCTCTCTATAACGATTATGGAAATTAATTTATATGTACATATACATGTACATGTATATATTCATATATATCTATACACAAACACAAAAATATGTAGCACGTGTGTGTGTGAACATATGTGTATACATATATGTATATACACACACACACACACACACACACCACTGTG
>JAVCKT010005958.1:4905-15194 GCA_032273925.1 Rhynchotus rufescens | reverse complement strand
GGGTAAAAAAAAAAAAAAAGGCAAAAAAAAAAAAAAAAAAGAAATGTTCCATCCTGTGAGCAGAAAGTTGACAGGTACGAATGCTTTTTTGGAGATCTTTTTTAGGAAATTGTGTGTTCGAGTGTGCAAATTGGAAGCAAGCATGCAGTATGTGTGTACGTGTGCAAGAAGAAAGTTAGCAGTCAGTCAGGTTTTATCTCTTAATGAATAGAGACTGCTGAAGTAAGGGTTAGCTAATTGAGTTTATAATTAATTAGCCATAACCCTCATCAGATAAAGCAGTTGTCGAGATTTTTTTTTATCTCCTTTCTCTCCCCAGGGCCTGCCCTTCTTTGTCCTTGTGCTGACAGCCAGCACTTATCTTAGGCCTTCTCCAGGCCCGTGCCCATCAAGCCCTCCCTGCTTTTGCTGATTTTTTGGTGGTCAGCCGAGACCCTTATTGTACTACAGGGCTCCCAATCAGCTCAGCTGTCGGGTGCTTGGATGATGAATTAGCAGTAGGAGTTAACATAGAGGTGGACTCCAGATTGGGCTACCGATAGCTGGCCGAGCAGCTTCTGTTTGTTAGTCACTCTCCGTTGCTCTGAGACGTTGCTGACACCTTGCAACAAAGAGGTTAAAAAAGGTAGAGTTAGTTTAAAAATGGTGCATTTCTGCAGAAAGTTAGGCTGCTTACAAAGAACCCTTAATTTCTTCTGCTGTGCAATTCACTATAACAATACCGAGAAAATAAATTAGATTTTACACTGTTTCTTTTGGTGACCTTATCTCCCATACTTTGTGGGTTGAACTAGTTGGCTTGCAGTGGGGGTACAAACTTCAGATGTATCTTGAAAGCGACAAGATTGTGAAAGGTGTCTTGTGTCTGCCTGTTGAGCTAGATTAAGGGGACTCAAACGTCGAATTTATCCTCTGTCAAAGCACCATCCTTTGATTGGAGGTATTGGAGAAAAGGATCTTTCTTGCTGTGTTTACAGTAGGCTTGGGGCATTGAGTTGGTCTTTTCAGACAGGTTTACCGTCTGGAGAGGAAAAACTTTCAGAAACAAGGCTGTGGGTTTCTCTTCATCTAGAGGCTTTTGAATTAGAGATGAAGACTCCTCTGTCTTATAATATTGATTTCAGGCTTCTGATGAGCACCATTTCTTCTTAATCTGAGTGGGAGCACTAGAAAACGTAGCTAAATCTCTTGATGTAAGATAAAGTTGATTCTTTTTGAAACTGTATAAAGCACTACTCACCTGTGGTCACCTTAATTTTTAAGCAGACTGGTGAAGCTTTTTCTTTTTCCTTATCATGTCAGTGGCAACGTGCCTTCTTAGCGGGGCTTCAATTCTTTGCAGGCTCAAGCACCAGAACCTTCCTTGGGCATATGTGTGTGTCTCTCCAGAATTGCACTGAAAGTTAAATCAGTAATATATTAGTTAACCTCCATTTAAGATGTCAGTGCAAGTGCATAAAAGGTATTACTGATGGCAGAGCAAACCTGTTCCATTTTGGAGTAATGACTTTGGAGTAACGGCTTAGGGACTGTCCTAGTGAGCCTCGTAACGCTGCAGCTGCTGCGCGCTGGTGCTCATGCACAAGGTGTATTTGATCCAGTGCTTCCTGGCCCTCACTGCAAACCGATGAATAAAGGTGAGCAGTAAAGGCAACGGTTCCGTGGACCAGGTTTTGAAAGGAGCTGCAGAAAGGAAGTTTCAATTAAAAATGCAGAAGCTTTTTTTTGGCCTGACAATGGTCAAGTATTTGAGCAGCAGTCTAAAAGAGTCTGTGAAATCTCCATTCTTAGACACGTGCAGGACTTGACTTGGCAAGGCCCTAAGCAACCTGATAGAAGTTGGCCCTGCTCTGAGCAGGTGGTTGGACTAGAAGATCTCCAGAGGCCTTTTCCAATGTATTTCATTCCTTGCTTTAAGTAGAGGCTGCGCTCAGATGATCTGTTTTCAAATGTCCAAGTCATTTGTTAACTAACGTTAATTGATCTGCAGTGTTAGAAATTCTGCTCGTCTCCGATGGAAATGGAACTTCGTTTCCATTCGGAAGAGCTTTGTAGGAACAATCTGCTGTCCTTTAACTAATGCACTAATAGGGGAAAGCGCAGAAGCCCAAGCACGCCTGAACACACAAGATAGCCAAGGGCATCCAGTCAAGGGACTCCATTCAATGGGGATCTGATCCCTGGGGATCAAAAGGCCTTTGCCTTGTCAACATATCACTGTCCTCTGACTGAGCTGGCAGCTTAAACCATTAAGCAGCAATTCCCCAAACATGAAGAGGGTGAACCCAGCTCTGTGCCCTGATCCTGCAAGGAGAAGATGCCCCTCTTGACAGCCATGCACTCGGCTCCTCCTGCCCATGGCCGGCAATCCTGGTGCCTCTGTCCGTGCGGGCTGGGAGCATCTCGTGGGGCATGCGGATTTTCCCACATACGGCTCCCGTGGGTGGGCCAGACTGGCTGCTTTGGGATCTCGTGCCTGGAAGTGAATCAAAGGGAGCAAACTGTCTCCTCACCCCCCAACGAGGCGCTTAATTGTGTTGTACGTGTGTGAGAGAGCAAGTCTGAATGCAGTAGAAGAAAAGCAGATAATGATCCCCTGGATAATGTAAGAACGACACCAATTTTTTTTCCAGGTGGAGAATTTGTACTTCAAATGGATATCAACATTGTATTATGCTATCTCATGCCAAAGGATAACTAAGCGTGCAGTACTTTTAATTCTAGGAAACAGTGGGGGGAAAAGCTTTTGCTTTTGAGTCTGAAAATGTAACATGTTGTAAAATAATATTGCTGAACGAGGTTTTTCAAAGCGAAGCTGACAGTATCTTCTGGAAAGCAGGTGTGGAATAAAAGTATTGATTCAGTCTGGAATGAACTAGACTTACAGCTGGTTTTATGATAAAGGAGAATTTTTTTAGAAATAATTTTCACTTTCTTCCTTTGTTTAAGGACAAGAATAGCATTTTGTTTTGCCCCATCCCACACTTCGTTAATATAGTCTTGTTACTTATCAACAGTGCACTGTGACTATTCCTGTTAAGTCTCTAAAGTTTTACTAATGCAATAGCACTGTTCAAAGTTTATTTTGAATAGCACACATTTTCCTCCCTAATACTGACCTATTTTTTGATATACAGTTGGAGGAAAATATTTGCCTGTGCAGTAAATCAGTTCAACTTAAAGCTTTCTTGCTGTTGGAAAATGGAAATGACATGATCTGTTCCTAAATGAGCGATTAAATGAGATTTATGCTGTTATCTTGCAGTGTTGTTGAAATCTTCAGAAACCTGTGGAATACATTATAGGGTATGTTAAAGAAAGGCTGAGTTCTGAATCAATACTAAGATTTACTTATTTGTACTAGAGGTAAAAGCACTGGCAGGCAAGAAAGAGTGGAGAAGTTCAGAAGACTGAGATCTAGGGGATGGTCCCAAGGATGAGTGGGCAGTTGAGCTGTGGGCTATGACTGATGCAGTTTTACCCTTGCCAACTAGGTCAGAGGCTGTTTCCTTACTTTGCAGAAATAGTGGGAAATAGCAGCTGAAACATGGATGCGATTAGTACCTAAAACGAATTCCATACAGAACCTGGGATGCTTAACTAACATAGTTACTGCAAGCTTGAAATGGCACTGAAATATGAATTGATCCAGACTCCTGACAGCTATAGTGTATCAGTATGTCATTTGTCAGCATTTCCAGAATATTGTGATGATGTTAGTGACTGATGTGTCAAAATACCTTGGCAGTGAATCCAAAAAAAACCCTATACAACGTGAGATACAGTGTAACTGCTCTTTACAGCTTTTGAAGCTAGATTTTTTCTTTTTCTTGCTAGTTATTTGTGACAACTTATCATTGTTTCCCTAAGTTTCTTTTATGTATTGAGGTGTACCAAGCTTGGAGGATAAGAGGAAGTTTCCCAAAGAAAAGACAAAATCCAGAATGCAAATAAACCTCGCTCCAAGCGCGAGCTGGCAGTACCACTGATAGCTCAAGTGTGGTGTTACACAGCTAGAGCTTGTGAGCAATCACATCTCACCAGAAGGGTTTGCTGTATTGTCTGTAGCAGTTGCTTTTCTGCTCTTGTATTATTTGGTTTTAAATCCTCTAGGATGCACCCAAAGTACATTCTGTGGCGAGTTTTATTTTTGCTTTTTAAACACTCAAATGGTGGTAGCATCTTATGGCCTCTTCTCCCCAGAGATCTTACAGACAGTGACAAAAGTCTTCAAATAGAGATAGCATCTTTTATTTTTTAGCACTGAGAAAGTAAGAGTAAAGCTGGAGTGGAAGGTCTAGATATCAAGTTTGTTACTTTATGGTTAAGACTTTTTCCAAGTGCCTGTTAAGGCATTCGGACTTGCAAAGCACCGGTTTATTAAGGTCAGGGTTAAGATAGCCAGTAGGCAACCTGGGCAGAGGTGCAGGGATAACTTCAGTTCTGACATAACTGCAATAGTGTCCTTTTAATAGGAAGCAAAGGGAGCATTTTGTTCCTAAAAGGTATCTTGGAGAGAGCACGATGATTTTCCAGATGGCATCAGGGGTTTCTTCCCCTCTCCAGTGGCTTCAAAGCGTATATTGGACGTATTGATGGGCCCCTCTTCCTTAGCGGGTTTTCTAAATTGATTTAGTCCTTGCTTTCTGTTACCTCTGTAGAACTACTATTGAAAAGGCAGGGAAATAACAAGAAGTCCCATTGCTGCTCCCGCGCGTGGGGATATTAAAGTTGGTAGTCCCAAGTTTCAGCCGCAGCCATAATTGACAAATAATACCCCTCATAAATACTGCCAGGCTTTTCAATTAGTTTTCATCTGAAATTCGGGATGCAAAATGATGGCCTGTCAACTGACAATGGATGACAAAAATTAATAAATTGTCTTCTAAATAGTATGGACACTTGAGAAAAATTGGGCAGCCAATTTAGCACAGCATGAACCGGGGGGAACCTTTTGTACTGTTACCGTGCCACTAATGTTGTCTGGGTCTTTATTAATGGTGCTTGGCTGCTGCTGACAGTTTTGTTGCTACTGGCAACTTTCTTCATTAAAATTAAAGCCAGCGTCAAATCCCATTAGCCGCACTCTGGGTACCTTGCATTTTTATTTATACAATTTTTTTTCTTTGCAAACACGTTCTTTATCTATAAGAAGTTGGAAAAGACGGTTGAAAATTAGGCTCAAATTTTGTCTATGGGTGGTTATTTAATGAAGGAATAGAACTTGATTTTGGTCTAATGTGTTATTACATGCTGACTTTACAGGCAAGTGCACACACAAATCCATAACTGATCTTTATAAATTACCTTTTGTGAACATAGTGTTCTTCTGTATTGCCTGCAAGCTACTGGGTTCTTAGCTACTCTTTCATAAAACCATAATATCTTGTGAAAGGAGAGCAGCTCGCTAGCATGGAGTTCTGCATCTTGGCTGTTTGTTATATTGAAGGCATTAATGATGTTGCAGATGTGCTGAAAAGCGAGGTATCAACATGTGTGAAGGACAGGTCTTCAAGGGAGTATTTCAGAGTAAATTTTCAAAAGGTGGATCTTTTTTTTTTTAAGTTTTCAATTGTAGTAATCCTCTCTATTTACTCATTTTCCTCTCCTTAAGAGAATTCCTCCTCCTGAGCTCTGGTTCTGTTCCATGCCAGGAAGCATGCTGAGATCTTTAGGGAGGTCTGCATACCTTTATAACACAACTGTCTCCTGAGAGCAGAATCCAGAGGAACGATTTTCATGCCTCAGCTGTCAGCTGAGGCATAAGGCTTCGCTCGTGGAAATCCACGGCAGAGAGAGGACAGCAGCCGCTGCTGTAGCTGCCGTCGCTCCTGAGCCTTGCAGAACACGAAAATGCTGGGCCATCGGCACGCTCAGAGCGTGAGAGGTGGCAAAGTAATTTCATGTGCTGTGTAACAGGAGAGTTCATACCAACTTTAAGACTTCACAAGAAAACCTCAGTACCCCTAGAAGTGACCCAAATAAGCGTGATGCCAAAAGATTTTTATCAGACCCTTGTGTAGCCTTGCAGTCTTGCTAATGTCTTATGCTTTTCCTCGAGTCTTCCCGCTCGGTCTCCCATGTGGCTCAATGTTCACGTTCAGCAGCCGTTTCTAGGGCCAGGACTTTCCAAGAGGGTTTTGTTAGAGCAGGTCTATGGTCAGGGCTGTCTGCCATTGACCGCAGTCCTTCAAATGTTGGACCTGTGCATCACCATGTGCTTGCTAGCTGCACCTATGGGAAGTGTAGGTGTGAGCTGAGGAGCTCCTTTCAGGAAATACTCACATGCCCTTGACCACTAATATCTTTTGGCATATTATTTTCCTATCAGTGTAAATATTGCAAATCACTACCTGTCTAAAAATTGATCGATCTATTGTATCTATCTGAAAAGATCAAGTACAGTACAAAAAAATGCCATTTAAACATTTGCTGAAACGGTCATGCATTCATGAGTTACCCTGTACAGTAAGTGGAAAAACAATTAACAGTTTAAATGGTGTTTGAAATAGATGCACTTACCCTATTTTTTTGACTAAAATATGTGCTACGTTGCTGTCTAACATGAATTTTGGTTCAACTCAAATATGGAGTGACCATATACTGCTCTTAGGAATCGCTGTTTTTTATAAAGACTGCTGGTGATCTTGAATTAGCATGAATCTAATAAATCCAAGTTTTGCCTTAGCTCTCCCCCCACCTAAATCCATCTTGGTTTAAAAGAAAAATGGTGTCAGGAGTTAATTGTTGACTGAAACTTAATATCTGTTGAAGCAAATGAGGCATGAAATATACTACAGCAAGTATTGTATCTGGAGTGATTTTAACATTAAAATAATATCACAATTTTTAACGTACTGACACAACATGCAAAACCCTTTATTTGGAAATTGCACTGATGAATGCCGAGCTTGTTAATGGGCGAGCACAAGAGTGTTCACTGGTCGGGCACAGCGGGCTCGGGGAAAGCTGAAGTCACACTGAGAATCACTAGTCTGGGGTGTATTAAATAGATGTTGCATTGAATCGGGTATTGCTTTCATGTGTAAAGCAATCCTAATAAAATTCATGTCAAAAGCAACGATTTATAACTTCTCAGAAAAGTTCCTTCCCAAAACTGACGCTGGCAGCATCTATCTCACTTTATTATACTCTCTGCAGCATCCATCACAGTAGTAGTGGTTTACTTCAGTTAATGACGTAAGCACTTTCGTTTTGTGCAGTAGCAAATCCTGATCAAAATATAGTAAGTCCGTATTTGAAAGTTGTCTCTAAATCACAGCCTTAAAAATCACTCGAAATGGTCTTCACTAGGTTTTTGCTGGGATTCGGGAAAAAAATGCAGATGTGAAGGTATCCTGATACAGTGCTGTCATCAAATGTACAGTAAATACTACAGTAGAGCAGGGAAGAGGCTTCCCAAGGGCTGATCCCAAGTTTGGGCCGAGGAGATGGCTCAACGTCCTTGGCTTGAGCACAGCTGATGCTGCAAGTGTCTCCTAGAGCTTTGAGGAACTGGGCAAGTTCCCATCTTCTCCCCTCCATTTCTGAGCTACCTTGGACAAAAGGCAAGACCTGTCAGCAAGTGGTTTTTTTTTATCCTCTATCCAGTGGAGGATCAGGTTGATCAGCAAACATCATTTAAGGGATTCTTTCTTTTGGGGGGGTGGGATGGGGAGGGGGGCTTTTCCCGCAAATTTTCCACCCATTAAAACCTGTTTCTTCTTTCAAAGCACCCTGTGTTGAGAGGAAGGTCAAGTCTCTGACCAACAGTAAAGGAATTTGAGTAAATAAATACAGACTTCTGTGTTGCTCAGGCTGAACCCAGAATGACTTTGTTTTCAGGTGATAAAGTACAGATGGATTAGAAGCACAATCAGAAGTCATTTGTTTATATGAAAAAGGTGATTGCACATGTTTGCAAAAGGATTATTTAAGAAGCCATGGCTCTGCTGCTGTTAGTAAATATATCATCTGTACCTTTTTAAAAGGGTGTTTCACTGAGCAGAAAAATTAGATATCTTCAGAGAGAAGGCTGTGCTCAAAATCCTTAGTGCTGCTTAAGTACTACTGATCAGACAATGATCTTGCTGCCACTTTGGGGGAAGAAAAAGATTTTGGGGTCCTTCAAAACAGCTTATCTCTGACATTCTGATGTGTGACCCAAAAACGCCTTTTCTGCTATTTTGCAGCAAACATACTGGGGTAAAGGTTTTGTGTATAGAAATTATGCATATTTATTAATAACGTGTTTATAGGATAGTTAGCTTATGTCAAAGTCTGCTCAGATGTTGAGCAAATGCATGTGAACATAGTGGTCTCTTCATACAGCTGCCTGGTCACACCAGGGAATATTCTTCATTTGTCAAAAGATTTTCCACTTAATTAAGAAGAAATTCAGAGTTGCTTGAAGACATTTTACCTGAACGTAGGATATAGTTGGCAGTTCATAGTGTCCAACGTAGGTTCTGCTTGTCAGGGTAGATGTGGCATCTCTTTTTGTCATAAGGTTGTTCTTCCCATTTTCCTCCTCTCCCCTGGAGTAGAGAGGTGGCCTCTGCACTAACCAGGTCTAGCACCGTCTTGCTTTGGAGCTTGATGATCTCTAAACACTTTCATCATCTCACAAAATGCAAAAGACTGTTCCAGAAAGCCTAATCTAAGGAAAACAATTTTTGTTAAAAATGTTCTGAACTATCTTTTCAAAGTGATCCGTGTTGTCAGTAGTTCTATAAATGGGAAGGTTAAACAGCAAATAATTACAACAATGTTGATTTTTTCTACTTTTTGTAGCTTGTTTCAGACTGTTCAACAAGGTTTTAGGAACTAGAGTAAGAGGCTTTCTTTTTCAACCTGCTTATGTTGCATTTGACTTGATCATTTTAAAGGGTCGCCTCTTCCAGCAAGTTAGCACAGCTACTCAGAAAGCTGCTCTTTCTGACTTCTCTTTCTAGTGCTTAAAATTCTGCAGGTAGGTGCATGTCTCAGATGAGCCGAGAAGCATTTCTAAAGCAATTTCTGGAGATAAATATAGGATTTGCTTTCCATCTCTGCAGTCAGCTGAATTTGCTGCATTTTGATTTTTGTACCTCCTCATCAGTTAACATATAGGGATGCTGATGAGGATTTGCTCAAGATGCACATGTGCATGTTGCTTCGTGTTGAGCCAAGGTGAAAACGTGACTGATGTGCAGGAGATCTTGGCCCCTGACCTGTAGAATGATGGGTGTGTTTTGCAGTATCTCTTTGTATCTCTGAAGCAATTGTGTGTTTTTCCTTCAAGTAAGGTGAGTTGATGGAAGGGTTTAAGAAATGATCTCAATGGAGTTTCCTATCCTCTTGACTGCAACAAAGATGAGAAGATGCTGGTTGCCTAATGGCAAGGATGGTAGGAGGCACGCTGGAGCATCATGACACCACTGAACATGCTCAGGGATGGTCCTATGACCATCCAGCCTTCAAAGCAGTGTTGCTGCCCCACCAGTTGCTATGTGGCCAGTGGTCTTCAGGGCCAAGGATCCTGCAATGAGGGCAAATGGGCCGAATGGAAGGAAAAATGAGGCAATGGGAAGATGCCATTATCTAGAGCAATGAAGGCCCCCTTCCACAGCCTAAGAAAAAGTGATTTTTCTTACTTTACCTCCCCACAAGATTGAGGCCCAGAGGTATCACTGTTGCATGAAATGCATTTTTTTTAATGTGGGATGCTCCTTTTAATACAGAGAAAAAGAAAAAAAATCCCCTCACAGAGCACAATTTCTGAGGGTTGCTCACAAAGACCTTTTTGGCCCCCAAAATTTCACAGCGCAGATCCTTTCCGCACAGTAACACAGAATGCAATTTAAAGGGGTGAAAAAAATACACTTTTTTCTTTTCCTGCCAGCGTTCTTGGTTTTGTTATTCAGGAGACGCCGCGTTAAATTGGATTTTGTGTCCATCATTATTAAAATGTGAAGTGTGTCGGTCACAAAGCATACATTTCGGGGCAGTTAGCTGAATAATTCTTTTCTTTATTATCCCAAATTACTGCTGCGCTCTGGAGAGGTGAGCAGTTTAGCCAATTATTGCCATTTGAGCTGGATTTGTGGGTGATTAGCTCCTGGCCGAATCCAGTGCCGGCGAGGCCTTTTGAAGCCTCGGCTCGTGTGATTTTCGCAGCGGTGAGGTAGGAAGAGACGCGGCTAATGACAGGAAGGTCGCGTGGCTCCGGCGACCCGCGCGGGGGCGGCGGGAAAGGCGGGGTGGGGGGGGGCAGCGGGGAAGTGGGGAAGGGTGTCAGATCTTAACTG
>JAVCKT010005955.1:0-14972 GCA_032273925.1 Rhynchotus rufescens | reverse complement strand
TATATATATATAATGTAACTATGATGTAAGAATGTAAATTTAATAGAACAATGTCCTCTTTCCAAAGATAAATATTAAGTAGCCCTCCTGCATGCACTATGGAGATTTAAAATTTAAATATTATAAGGCTATAAATATAGAAATAATTTTAACAATATGTATACATGCAGTGGTTATATGACTCTAAAACAAATTCAGTGGCTACAAATATATCATTGACCAATTCAAAAGCACATATACTTTTTTTATTTCTCCATATTCTAAGGCAAAATATACTAATATGTATTTTTATTAATTTGCAAGCAAAATTTTATAAAGGATTTACCAGTCTTCTCTCAAGGAAGGTGGTGGGAGACATAAAGGACACAATGACAGCAGAATATTTTTATATAAATTACATGATCATTCCTATTTCTTAGTTGTTTATCAAAAGAACAAATGTATTCATTATAAAAAAGACTCATATTCAAGACAAAATGAAGCCTGCTCTAGCTCTTTGCCATTATAAATGATTTGCAATGGATTACAATCCATCAAGTTTAATACAAACCACAGTAATCTCAAAAGAGTAGTCATTTGGAACAAGATTTAATAACATACAAACCAAAGTTAATGTTTCTCTGATTGCTTCCATTAACTGTAAAGCTATCCAAATTATTTTTTATATACATTACATAAGTCAATAGTAGAAAGCTTTAAGACAAAATCAGATTCATATATTCAGTATATTAAAAAAGGATGGCATTGACCAAAAGGGTACACATTATCACATTATTGCTTATTTTTCAAACTTTTTTTTAAGCTTTGGCCCACCACATATCAAGTAGTAAACACATTTTAGGTTTTTAAATCTTCATTGTCCTTTCAGTATGGATGTCCTGTAATCTAGGTGCTTTAAAAAAAAAAAAAAGATATTTGCTGAAAAACCTCTTTAACACTAGCATTTTTGAGATTCTAAAAGATCCATAACTTTCTTAATAGTAAGCAGGACTCAACCTTATCTTTAGTTATATAGAACCAAAGATCAGCAGGCAGTGAATATAAAGTAAGAATGACAAAGAAAAGCTGCTATATTACTGCAAAAGCAACCACAGGTAATCTTCCAGATAAGTAACTTGCCTAATACCCATTTTGATCACAAACCTGGAATGGTGACATTTTATTTTCCCCTTTATTTATTCAGTTATTGTAGCATGAATACACCAGTAAGAGTAATTATATTTTATGTATAATTAAAACTTTCAATATCAAGATCAAAAGTTGGTTTAAGAAATGATGTTTCCATCCTGTCAAATAATAGTAAAAAAAGTACAGTTTCCTGCAAAAACTCCATTGGGATTTGAAGCATTTGAGGACCTGGCCACGTGTTCACAGTACAAGAATAAATTACTCTATTCTTAAAGTCAGTTTTATATGTGTTATGGATAAATAAAAACATAATCAAAATTGGCATGGGATGGGTAGTTTGAAAATAACACTTCTTTCTGATTTACACATATTTACTAAACAAAATATATGCATGGCAAACTGACAAGATCAGACTGGAAATGGAAAAATGATGAGGCAACAGAAACAAACACGAGTTTTGCATTGCTGGCTTTTTTGTAGTTAGCTGCTTTAACTTAAGGGCAATTTTAAGACCAAGTGCAAGAGCAGAGAACTACTGTATTAGACAATAAAGATTCCCCCACTCGCAGACAACAGGCTTTTTCTTACTAATATCTGAAGAGTTGACACTGCCTCTGAAGCTCTCATGGTTAGTAGGATGCTGTTAGTAGTAGCAGTTGCAAACATATGGGTTTGCTGGTAACAACTCACAATTTGTGCATAGTTGAGTCTTCGAAACTGAGCAAATTTGCTCTCAAAATCTTGCCAGCGCCTGCTGAGCTGAATCAGGGTTGGCTCCACTGCTTTTGCAGCCCCATCCTTAGACAAGCGCTCAGCTTGCCTGTGCACCGCATTCACATCTTCCTTCTTCTTCTCCAACTCTCCACCAATCTCCTAGTGAGCAAAACCAATACAGGGCCCAGGACAGTTAGCTAACTAGATCCATCAACTTAGAATTAGCAAAATACTTTTTTCAGAGTTTCCATTTCCATTTTATTGTTACAGTTAAAGTGTACAGTTATTTCATGTATTATTTTACAGTTAGATAAAACAAACATAACTTAAATTGGAGAACCTCTGTGTAGACTGTCTGTAGAGGTGGTAACAACTAGTATATCTTGAAAATCAGTTAGCAAAGGCCAACAGTTTCCACTTCCTGATTCTTGCTAGTGCACTCTGATGGGCAATTGGAGAATTTCTTTTATCTGTAAGGATCAGTATATTCAGGACAACTAGTGTTTAGACAAAAGTCCACAAAAATATTACTTCTCTAAATGTATTACTTAGCTCTTTTTTCACTCTGTGGGAAGCTCAACAGAGAATGAAGCAAAGAAAGACGATGCAAAATAAAGTAGGAAAACCTTAGACAGTATGTAAATAAATCTAGAGAGTTTGACAGTGACATATGAATATGTTCTGATGAAAATGAATGTGCTAACATGAGAAAGTGGTCATCCATATATCGGTAAGTCATTTGTTCATCTGGAACAAAGATACATAAAATCAATTACAATGTTTACTAGAAAACATTTGATGCTTTTCAATACATTGCACACTTTTCAAATTATTAGCAGGATCTTTTATTTAGTGTTTTTAAAATCAAGTATATAGCATTCTACATAACATATGAATACAAGATATATATAGCAAAATTCTAAAAATCCATTTGAAGAAGTAGTGTGAGAAGGGTTTTTGTTTGTGTTTTTATAAGACAGAAATAAAGTACTGATTTGTTTTTTATATCTATCTGAATATTTATTTTGTTTCTTTTAAATTCATAAAATATCACTAAAATATCTACCATTCCCATCCCACAACAATATTACCTTTAGCTTCTGCTCATCTTTGGGGTCTGGTAGATTGGTTAACTTTTTCTCAATATCATCCAGCCATGTCATTAGGTCATCAGCCTGTCTCTTGTACTGATACCACTGATGAGAAATCTCTAAAGCCTTTTTTCTTCTTTGAGACCTCAAGTCCTGTTCATAGTGCAGACATTATTAGATACAAATTAATGGCTTATAAAATATGGATATCAATGTGTGGACACCGAAGGGAAAAAATGAAAAGTGCATAACATTTTAAAAATTAAGTGCGGATATTTAAGTCAACAAAAAATATTTTCCTCAATTTAATGCAGACAATTTTTTTTCCCATTGAAGAAGATTCCCTAATTCATTTTTTTTCACATGCTGACCAAACCACTTATGAATTCACCAACATTCAGAGAAAAGAATACTATATATAAATGTCAACATTTTATATGGAACACTTTTACTCAGAAATACTTACTGGACAGATGGAAACACAGACTACTTAATATCTAGAAATAAGTGGGCTTACTGTGCTTTGTGCTCTCTTGGGATATTTTAGCCTGCATGCCAACTCTGTAGCTGCTCAAAGGAAAATCATTTCAACACAGAATAGCATGTAAAGACAAGTTTTCTGTTTTTTAAATTAAAGATAATTTACAAAGTAAATGTCTTGTGTTTAAGACTCAGTTGCTTTATAAAAGAATTAAAACTTCTTTTTTAACAGGATGTTTTAAAATGTTATTTCATCTCCTATAATCAATAGAAAAATATGTGAATTTCCTTCAACTATCTCAATTCACTCACGCAGAATTCAGAAAATATATTCACTACAGTAACTCACTGGCAAATAACTTAAAACATAACCAATACACTTTATGTAAAAATATTAAAACGAATTTGCTTAGACTGTTCTTGAATTTTATTTGACAGGATTGAATGCCTTAATTGTGTTCCTCAAAATCAATCACTCTATTCCATATATATGGCCAGTAAGCTTATGTGGCCAGTAAGCTTATCTGATGAAAAGCAGATTTTGGAAAACAGGTTTCATATTTCACTTAAGAAAAAAATATTATTTGCATTTAATATCAATCACTCAAAAATCTAATAAATTTAATACATTTCTATTTTCTTTTAAATGTGGAGAAAACAACTGTATCTTCTATCTATTTGCTTGCTGAATTCTCAAATGTCAGTAAATTTAGAATGAAATTCACACAGTAAGGAAAGATGTTACTGGTAAATCAGTAATACTACATTGCCACCATGCCATATTTCTAGAGTCATAAAAAAAATGACATCTTTCAAGAGGAAAATGTCTTCCCATGCAAAATACTAACAATTAGGATAGAGGGAGACAAATTCTTTTACTAGCCAGAGCCCACAGCTCCAGTTAGGTAACCAAGGTGATTGTCCAACTATGATTCTTTCCTCCTCACATTTTTTTTTTCCTGAGAAGAGAACACTTAGTTAAGTCTATCAGTTTGTTCAAATACACTGCACTGTGGATGTTTACAGACACAGTACCAGGCAACTATACTCTCAGCATTATTATAAAAAAGGATTTTGATATATTCTTTGGTTTTCAGCCCCTTAGCTGAAAATAATAATATTTCAGTAGGATGAGGGTGTACTACAACTAAAAAATATAAATTTATGAGAAATGATTCTAAGTAAGGTCTCCAAAGTTGCAGAAAGCCAGAACATGCACATAGAGTTAAAAAAAAAAAAAAAGTAAGTTATTAACAGAGGCATCTCCATAGTCCAACTGGCAGTCATCAGGGAGAGAACAGTAAAAACTATGAACAAAACAGTATCTTTTAATCTGAACATTTAACACATCTTTCCCAAGGTATCAAGAGACATCTATAAACAAATCTATGCTTAGAGGTGAATTGTTATAAATGACTATGCACTAAATAGTATTGAGGCTTCATTTAACTTAATATGACATTGCTGTGAATAAAGGTAAAAAACAGGTTTAGTAGCATGGGCTTATAACTTTATCTCCTATACCTTGAGAGCATTATGTTTAGTCTGCAACAGCTGCTGTTTTATCTTTATTTCCTCCCGTTTTCTCTCATCTGTGATTCTCTTTTGAAGAGTGTCTCCCCTTCGCAGCAATTCTTTCACTGTGCTCTCATCATCTTCACTCTGATTTAAAAAATAACATATATAATAGGCATTTAAACCTATTTATTATCTAAATACTAGGAAATATAGACATTAAACACCTGCATTTTCATTACTAACGTAATCACTTAACATCCATTTACAGTTCTATACTGAAAACACAATAGGTTTTAATTGTGTTCTACAACACATTTAGGTACTTGAGTGGTAAAAGAGCATTTGAAACCCTACAGATGTTTGAGATTAGATTTTATGCAGCATTCAGGATAACAAGATGAAAGTACTAAATGCAAAAAAAATTAAATACATTTTGCTTTACAATAAAAAGATAAACATCTAAAATACTCTAAGTGATTGTTACTATACTAGAAAGCCATGTGATTCCTAAGCACCTCATGTAATAGTATCATCCCAATGCAAAGTTACTATTCTGGCAAGGGACAAGTACAACTAAGTATTTTTTATAGAGATGATGAATCTGTGCCACTGCATTTCAAAGCAAATCACTTCAACTATACCCGAACATTTTATGTAAAAAAAGGAACAAAATATGCTCCACTATAACTTAACACTACAACTTAACTTCATTCACTCAAAATTCACTCAAAATTCACAAAAAAACACTGCCCTAAACAGTCGCCATTTTTTTTCCCCTGGAAAATAAATAAAGAAATAAATAAAGGTCATGCAAAGATTGATTTCACCAGGGGCATAAAATAGAAATATTTGAAGAATTACTTAAATTGAAAAGAATCCAGATTCCTAATACTGCTTGTAAGGCAAGATGTATTTGATCTTGATGAGACATGAAGAGAGAGACCTAGAGAGGTATCACTATTTTTGGATGACCAGAAATGGAATTACTCTGAATATCAACTCTGGAGAAAATATACCACAAGGGCAATAGTAGTGAAGCACAGTAACATTTTACTACTCCTTTTTCTTTTTTTTTTTTTTAATTTGCACAAACGTGCAAACAACACATATTTGATTCACGAGTACTATACAAGTAATAAAACATACAACCGCCACAAACTACTCTCCACAAACTATTCATAATAAATAGTATGATCAGATCTGTTAAGAACCAATTGGCATTTGTAGCATCTTATTTCATAGAATCATTATCTATTATTTGTCTATAGTGAAGCTCTTCTCTTGGTGTATTACCCAAATAGAAGTGCCATTCTGAGTATTCTTGGTCTCTCTACCGCTACAGAAATTTTAATATCCCTGTCATATTCTGTCATAGTGTAGTGCCTGTAGATAACATTCCTGCTTTGCTCAGTGTTAATTTTACATGGTTCAAGACATCAAGACAAACAGCAAATGTATCAGTAAAATACTTAGTGGATTCTAACCTGGGATCTCTGCAATTATAATATATTAGCATGCTAAGAATTTGTGCAATTGATAATCTAAAGATCCAAAAGTAGATACAGAAGCTTCTAATTGTCCGCCAGGTTTTATTTGCCTTCCTTCCTATTTCACTCAGATTTCCATTTCAACCAATTTACCATATCTTTACTGAAGTCTTCCTCTTTCAGATTCACCCCTTGCTGAATTTCAACCTCCAGTGGTTCAAGCAATTTTTGTATATCGAAGTCAAATTGCTCCAATTCCTTCAAAGGAGTGGAGGGCTAAAATGGGAGACAGACAGATTGCTAATTTAAATCACATACTTAACAGTTTAACATAAGCCAAGACAGACCTCTGTTCTATCTCTAACTGCAAAATTTCTGATAGATTTTTGTAACATGGAATTATTGCTATATCATATAGCCTCAGAGTATCCAAAGATACAAATAAAGATATGTATTTAACAATTCTGTAGAATTTCCATGTAAGAAAACAGAACAATTCTATAGAACCAAAGATCAATATAACAATGATGAGTGAAGATTACAAAGCATTCTGATATTCTCGCATTTGTGTGCTAAACAGGGTTCAAATAAGTGGTGTTACTTATCAGTTTATCTAAGAAATTAGATCTTGGCACTCCTTGGTTAAATCTGGTTTGTCAGAAATTACTCACAGCAACAAGCAATCCATACAGCTGAATAACCACCTACTACCACAATGTCATGAAAATTTGTTTCAGTGTTTTGAAATCATTGCTCTGTCACAAAGAATAACAAAAGTGACAGGTGAATTATACAATCACTAGCTCAAAACAAAAGACAGATTATCTTTTCACAAGATATTCCTCTAAAAATATTTTGCAATGCATGAAAATGAAAACAAAGCAATCTCATTAAAAGAGATATGATTCACAAAATTTTAAAAAAAAAAAAAAAAAAACCCTCAATCTACACAAAACAGAGGCAATTCTCACTAAAATGATGCACAATATTAATTACAATGTTTCATCTTGTTACATTGACTTCAATTTTAAAAACTAAAAAGACACAGGCTACTTACTAACAGTAATACACCATCTTTTCCATTACTTTATCTACCTGATACCTGAGTGTCTATATATAGTCTCACACACAATTTATTGTGCATTGCAAAGTATTAACAGTAAAAGCTTTTTTCTCTCAACAGATATAAATGCAAAATCAAGCAACAAATACCTTATGATTCCTGAACAAAATTTAAAAGTAATTATTGCTGGTAATTTATGATGTTTTACAAACTTTTGGACAGAGATGTAAAAACTCCACTAGATAAAGCCACAAGTACATTACATTCTGATCAATTCTTTTTTACTCTCTTTCCAGTCTGACTGATATTTATTATAAAACACAAGTTTGTAGTGAAAATTATAAGAAACAGCTAATTAGTTGAAACAAGGTAGACTGGATGTCAGGTGGAGCCAGAGGATCTGTAACCTATTCTGCGCTGTTTGCAGATGAATCACAAGACTTTGCATGAAAACACCTTAACTGTATCTTGTTCATCGTTTTCAAGTCAAAGATTTTGCTTATTAATAGAAATATAATAATGTACAATAATTATAGATAACCATTTTGTGCTCCCAAATTTTCATCAAGAAGTTCAAAATTATGCTTGGAGAACACTTTAACTGAATAGTTAATATAGAATAAAAGCAAACGATTCAGTCATTTCTTCTCAAGTGTTTTGGGGGATGTCTTCAAAAGTACTTACACCCCACTACAAGACATAAAAGAACAACAACTTTTCAGACCATAAAGCTGAAATCATAGAAAAGGAAAATATAGTTTCTTATAGTTTCGTCAATTCTACAAGTGGACTAAACATGGAATTCAGCAATTTAGTCATTTATCCAAAATCATACATCAAGTCAGCAGTACAGAAGACTGACACATTTTTGTCTATCTTATGCAGTACCTATTTACCTATTACTATAAACTACCTCTGCCAATCAAACCCCAGCTGTCCATTCCCTAAGATTGTGTCTTCTAAGCACTGAATGACAAATAAAATTCTTCCCCTCATCTTGCTGGGTGTCTAGCATACAAAGCTCAGTGCGCATGCTGACATTCCACTTCACCTTGAACGAAGAGTTTTATAACCTTTTTTGGACGAAAATCTGAGAGCCAGCACCATGAGGAAGACTAACATGCTCGCAGGCTGCACATTCATAAAAACTTCTTCCTGATGGGCATGTTTTTCTCCTTCTTTGAGTGAACCCATATATGTATTATAATAGTGTACAATGGAAACAGCATAAACCATCTACAGGCTGTCCCACTGTTTCTTAAGACGAACAATAATTTCTCAATATCCTAAAGACAGCATTAGCCCTGGATGCCTTAGAGCACTTTGTAATGCATGGTAAAACAGAGGGAACTCCAGATTGCCTTATAACAAATGAAAAGAATAAAACATGACACAGCACAGTTGTTTCGGCTTTGTGTCAAAATGATTTTCCAAAAGGAAAGTTGAGTTGCCACCTGCAGATTACAAGAGACCGGCACTCTTTCTCCCTGTAAGATGACCCACTTGATCAGTCAAGGTGACAAAATAGAGAGACCATATTAACCATATCACAACTATGTGGCAGGTTTCAGGGCTCTGAGATGAAGTTGAGTGGTCTTCATGATGCAATTGAGCAATTAGCTGAAGTTCATGCTCTGTCCTTAGTACAATCACTGCACAAGCAGCAGTGGCAGGAATTTTTGTGCCCATGCACTCTCTCAGAAAGAGAAATCAAGTTAGAAATAGCTTTAACTAATATCAAGAATTCCCTTTGCTGCAATAGTCTGGTAATAGCAAAGTAATCCAGTAAAAATGTACTAACAGAATCACAGAATCTTTGGAAAAAGATACATATTTTTCTGCTTAAGATCCTGTGCATCTCCAACTTTTTCAAATGTTAATGATCCATATAATTCCAAATAGAGGATTCTAACAAAAAGACAGGAGAAAGTTATAACAACTTCGCCAGTTTTACATAAGACCATTAATAATGACCTCCAACTTTCAAAGTAAAGACAGTAAATTAAACCAGTTAAGACTAGTTAAGCATTATTTATGAATACAAAGGAATCTTACTTTCTCCACTAAAAAAGTACCCTAAGCATTTGTAGCCTAAAAAGGTGCAACAATTATAAAAGTAACTACATAAAATAATGTAATAATATATTTTTACTTAATATTTTCTTACGTTAAAATGACCTAGGAAAAGTTGATTCTTTTGAAAATGGTCATTTGTTCAACGTCATGCAGAAATTTATAATAAAAGAAAAATAGATTGGTGGAACAAACTAGCACAAACTAGCTAAATAACACACACTTCTTTGAACAGCAAAATGATTAGAAACCATCCAGATGAAATCAGCTAGAAAAGACAAAATAATGCAGTCAGACTTTGTTAGCACTTACAAAACAAAGAATATTTTCAACTTTTGCCTCTAGCTAAATATTACATTAGACTTCAACAATCCAGCAGTTTACTCACATGTACTACTCCAGTTACAGAAAAAGAATTATCAAGTGTATCAAATATTTTCTGAATATTTTTTCTTCAAACACAGAAATAAGATATATAAATAAGTTATATAAATAGTTTTCCAATGGACTCACAAACAACCTTTTTTTTGTACAAACCTTGAATTTAATGTGAATCATGCTGCTGTTAATTTTAATGATACCAACCATATGCCACTGTTCATTTTTATGGTTCGTTAGTGCACAATTCAATTACACTTGTGAAGAAGAAACCCTGGACTGTATCCCTGTATATCTCTTGAACATTTCCAACATTTCCATTACTCCACATCTTCTTGCATGAAGCATTTTTCACAGGGCATACTCTTTTCTGTTCCAGAAATGAAACTGAAATAAACCCAAGCATGCCACAAAGAATGCGCTGATTACATATGGTATTGAGTATTCAAGTTAGCAGATGAAGACCGTGTGCCTTTGTTCATGTTTTTTTTAAGGCTTAACAGTTTTTGACATCATTGTTTGGTGTTTACATGAGGGTAGTGTGTTCTAGCAGGAAATTAAATTACTGAAGGACAAAAAAAAAAAAAAAAAAAAAAAAAAAAAAAACCCACAAACTCTAAGACAGAATTCAGGAAACAGTAGCAGTGTAGTGTAGTAACTACACTTTAAAAGATTTTTTTTTGTGTAGGAGAACGTAAAATCCATTCTACCATTACACTTTCTAAAGTACTCTACAGCCACCCAGAAACACAAGAAAGTACTTAAATAGTGCACAGAACTGGAGCTCAGGAGATTTGTGCTTTTTTTCCTGCTCTGCTCCTGGTCCTCTGCACATTGATTTCCAGGGCTACTGCACTAGCCACCACAGTTAGAAGCTAAGATCAGGATCCTACATACCAACCCACATGGCTGCCTGCTTCAGTTCTCCACCCCTTACACATTGATCTCTGTGATAAAGGCAGTAAACACAATGGAGTAAAGAGGTATCTTATGTCCTTCATCCCACTTCAGAAATCAAAACTTGGCTGAAAATGACTTAATCCATATAAAATTTAGGTTCAGTAAAACACTCAAACTAGTAGACCAGATGAATAGATGAAGTACAGTTGATATAATCTGTATATGTACAAAACCCTCATAGGAAAAGATTAGATTCATTTAGTACAAATACTACTTCCTCAAACCTCATCTCCATTAAAAAAAAAACAAAAAAAACAAAAACAAACAAACAAAACCTCATGCTTTGAGAAGACCTAATCTTACTACTTTCAAGAAGACATTCAAGTTCATGAAGTAATCAATGTTATAAATCCACCAAGTATTTCCAATGATGAAATAGTGAAGAGAGCAAGATCTTAGATGCTGAAACTCGAAAAACTCATTTTTTTTCTTAAATTTATTAGGATCTACTTTTATATATATATATATATATTTATTTATTTTTAATGTGAACACCCAACATTAAAAAGCTGCAGTTCCCCATGTAGCTGTAATTCTGTACCTTATATAAATCCCATTTTGTACTTATTTCCCCATGGAAGCAGTTCCTCCTACCTTTCCACTCTTAATTCTTTGTGATAAAGCTGCAAATCGTTGGTTGAGCTCTGACAGTTTAGGCTCTATTACTTTCCTGCAGTGATCTCCATGGTTTGTCATCAAGTCTACTGCCTGGTCACGTACACAGTCCACCTTTGGATGCATATCATTCAGCTCAGCCTTTAAGCGCTACAGTCCGTGAGCAAGAGACAGGGCTTGAAGTTAGTAATAAATGCAAAGAGAGAGAAAGAGAGAGAGAGAGAGTGTGCAAAGGAATAGGGAGCAAAACCACAAAGCAAATTCAGATAATTATGAGTAAGCGTGAAAACATGGCAGAAATGCATTACACAACATTTCTATTCACGTCTCAAATTTATAGAAAAAATGATTCTACACAACTACTTAAAAATTCAATCCTCAGCTTATTTCAGAGTGCACTAGATTATTCTATTTGTCCTAAAGCTAAGAAGTGCTGCTAATTCACTGGATATATAGCCGTTGTCTTCATTACCATTCAGGGTCATAGTAGAATATAGAAAAATTACCAGATAAACACTGCTGTGATCTTTTTTAATGTACCTTTCCCATATTTCAAAAAGCAGAGGGAAAACAATACCATCTTCCTCTGCATTAGATGTCTTAATGTTAGAGCCTAATAAGAGCAAAGGCCCAAAGAGATAGCTAGTCATAACAGAATCACGAACTATATTGGTCTTTAGTAATTACATTTCACTTGCTGTGTGATATGTCTGTGTACAACACAAATATATGTCTGTATTGATGGAAAAGATAATTGTACTTTATACATTATGGTGGTAAAATTTCTCATCCTCCTACAAAAGTCTGTCCTGTAATTGTTCTTCTAAGATCAATGAGGCATTGATTTATGCTCTGTGTAAAGGCTAGTTGGAAAATACAGCTGCACTGGAATTTGTAAAGTTTTGCCTTTGGAAACACTATCTTTAGGTTAGTGTCAGCGATACACTCCTCTCTTTGATTTGTAAACCATTCCTCAGGTAGTGGGCACTGACCATAAAGTGAATACGAAAACAAACCTCACACTCCTTTGTGTAGAAAAACAAAATCCACATAAATGATAATTCAGAGTTTTTTACTGTCAAACAAAGAAGCTATTCAGTATGAGATAATTTAAAAATCTTTCTACTGAGAAGCCAGTTTTTAATTGGATGGTCAAATGATGCAACAGGCCAAATAATGCTTTTGGTATATACACTGACCCCAGTTCATCATAAAGTATTCTTGTATGTTGTGATGGTAGTCTGGCATCACCACAAATAGTTTACAGAATTAAAACAGTCATATGACAGAGACAACCAATGCAGATAGATATCAGAACAGTGTCACAGAAAATAGAAAAGTAGTTTAAAAAAAATCAAGAAAAAAGTGTTTTCTTTTTCTTAAACCAGGTGTGTTTAAGAGAGAATTTCCAGCAAACACAGGTTTAAAGAGATGCTGTTCTACTCACCATGAAGTCCCCAAGCCTTATAACATATACGTTTTTTCTTCTGCAGAGATTTAAATTCTGCTAAGCAATGTCAATTTATTAAGTAATCTACAAGCTGCCAGAGGCTAGCTTCATCATAGAAAAAAAAAAAAAAAGAATGTTATTCTATCAAAATGCAATAACTTTCAAAACCCACTAGATTTGACATGTTGCTTTTAGAATCAAATTAATGCTTTCCAGAAAATCACGTTTTTTTTTTACCTTAAGAATTTCCTCTTTTTGCTGGGGTTTTTGTTTATCAGATTCATCCAACAGTATTTCAGCACGATACATCCAAGTTGTGACATTAGCTACTTTCTGATCAAAAGCCTCCATGTGCTTTTGATAGTCCTGTATATGAAAAAGGTAAATACTGCATACAAGAAAGCAATCAGAATTGAAATAGCCATAATTATGCAAACTGTGGAAAGCATGCACGTATTATGAAAATTAACTGGTTTATTTGGTGCAGGAAGTGCTTGCTTCTGTGGAGGAGAGCATCTTTTATTTGTTTGTTCCCCATTTATATTATAGGTTTGTTGGAAAACACATCGTAGGAGAGGCAGAAGCTTCCAAAGTAACAGGCAGACAAAGAGGAGGGTGATCCGGTCAGAGGAAGAAGCGGGTGCTGGAAGCTTAAGGAGAGTGCTGAGAGGAGCAGGCAGCTGATAGTCAGCCTCATTGCAACGACAAGAAGAACTTCCTAGGAATCAGCTACAGAACTCATTTTGGGAAGCCCTTAAATTAAATGAAACCAAGATAGAAACAAGGATCCACTTGCAAAATCAGAATCTGAAAGGAGACCTTTGTATATAAAGCTTTCATTTATGTTTTAACTTCTCTCCTTTGAGTTTGCTTTTAAAAAGCTATTCTAGATGATATTCTGATTAGTTTGTTTGCTTATTTGTTTTAATTTAAAAAATCTTTGATCTTTTCTTGGTGAGATCACTACAATGAGGTTAAGGTATATCCACCTGTAATTAGCCAGTGAAGTATGTGTTCTTCTAAATATAGACTTTAAGAATATGGATACTTCAGTAGAGTCACTGTAACAGTTACTGAAAAACGTTAGGGAGCTGTTCTTTTTGGTCACAAGGAATACTATTTCCTAGCAGAGAAACTGCAGTATTTTATTTTAAACCCTGTGCAGTGCATATGCGTATACAGGAGATTGAAGATTTTCATAGCACAATCTTTTGGGCCACTAACTGGACATATCTATACTTTATTCTAAAAATGTAAGCGTAATAAAGGACCAATGTCTTCACTTACACCTTCTTTATCATGGGTTCTAGCAAATACTATCACAAGAAGCCAAAGCAGAGAACAAGTTCAAAAAATCTTTTATATGTTTCTTCTGAAAAGTTCTACATCAAAGCTGAGTGTCTATATAATACTGAAGGAAATGCTTAAGTTTTCCAGACAGAATACACCCAGCCAGATGCCTGTACTTGTATGCCACACAGAGCAGAAGAGGACCCACGGGGATGCTGTAAGCCTGTCCCAGACGTGTTCTTAAGGCAGCCACATGGACTCTAGTGGAGCTCTAAGACGTCAAGCTCTGAAATGCTGAAGTCACGATAAAGGTTAACACACTCCTGAGATCCACTTCAATTTCTATGGCTTGAAACTATTTTCTATTATTTCAGGAATAGCGACAACATAGAAGATCTTGTAAAGGATTCTAGTGAATGAACAGTTTAAACCCTTCTGCATTTGTGCATTCAAATTGTCATCTCTTCATGGCAGAATGAACTTTAGAGGAGAATTTACTTAAGACCCTGCCAGGAGTATAAAACAGCTCTGAAATCTGTATTATATGGCTTTTATTTATTCCTTGTTTATGGTTTGATTTTGGGCTAAAGTTATTTTTTTTCCCTTAACACCTTCACCAAACATGCACCACAAAACTGTCCAAAGGAAGCTCACACCAGTCTGAAGGACCAGATCACAGCTCAAAGTTGCCCCCTTAAAAAATATAGGTCATGCACATGTGAACC
>JAVCKT010005954.1:0-28010 GCA_032273925.1 Rhynchotus rufescens | reverse complement strand
CGCGCGCGGCCTGGCCGCCACGTCCGCCCCTGCAGCGGGGCCGCTCCCACCCTGCCGCTCGGCACTCGGATTCTCCAAGCTTGAGGTTCAGGGAAGGTCTGAGTTAAGGTTCGAGGAAAGTTTAAATTAAGGTACAAGTTAAGGCTAGAGGAAGGTTTAAGTTAAGGTGTGAGTAATACAGACAATTTCACCGTTATAATCAGGCCCACGCTCTTTACTGGCTTCTTATTATTCTTTCCCTATGTGTTTTCACTCTTAAATTCCATAGACATTTTCACATTAATTTTTTTATCATTCCTGCTCATCCTAGCAATACACACAGGGTATAAAAGACATAAAACAGTATCACCTATCACAATATACCTAGGAAAACGGCACCTTTTTTTTTTGACTCATGCCAATTCAGTCAGGAAGGCAGGCATGGCCAAAGCACACATATTGTGTTTTATTTAAATTTCATAAAACTATATATCTGACGGGAAGGGAAAGAAAAAAATTAAAAAAAAAGGAAAAAAAAAATTAACAGTTCAAAATGAAACTTGTATTTTTGAGCCAGGTTGTTTTTATTGCCAGCTGGCCTTTGATTCTGCCTTTGGAGTGCACAGAAATGCTTTGGAGCAAGGCGCTTATCTTGCGCGTTCTGCAGCTGCAAACCCAACCATAGGTAAGGCTGTATACTAACACAAAGGCACTAATTCTGAGTTCATAACAGTCTTAGCCTATCGAGCCACGTGTTAATCTGCTACATGTGCCATTCTGCCTCTTTTTAACACGTACATTTAAAGGTATCTGTTCCCTCCACTTTCCAGTGTAATATATTTTAATACAAAATCAATGTGTGTTTTTGCTGGGCAACGTAAAGGTTTTAATCCTCTCAGCTCTGAATCTAAGAAGGAAGCAGTATTGATTTAGATGTTCATTCTTTCATTTACTAAGACAGTTTTAAAGCTTTAGGTGATGCTCTAACTGAGCGGCACACAGGGAAGGAAACTGAGTGTGTTGTGATAAATCGGTTCTGGGACGTCATCTACAATACATTAATATTTGAAGTAGAATTCTACAGAAAAAAAAAAGTTAAAAAGCACCTTGGTGGCAGAGTTTTGCCTTCTATAAATGCCAGCAAGTGTATATATATATATACTCTATATATATAGTATGTAAGAGTGTATAATATGTAAACTATAATGTTAATGCAATACATAATCTATATGCATATGGGTGTATATATCTATATATATATATTTACACATAGCCATATGAAAATGCTTACATTTCCTGCTACAAACTGATTACAGAAAATTTTGCTGTCTATCTGCTCTCTCTGAAAATCCTGCCATGACATAGTGCCCACCGAGATATTATTTATTCATATTTATTTTACAGAAGCAAAGCAGCTCACAGGAGTGACCAAGTGGGGTGTCTGCTGCTGCATGTTGAATCATGCCTGCACTGCCCAGGTGCCTGATCTCATGTGCAAAATGCCAGAAGGATTTGATACCACATCTGGTCTTATCTATCTCCTCCATCAGGAGGAGTTTGTCCTGCATCCCTCCATGCAGGTGCGAAGAAAACCCTGGCCCATCTGCCATTGCCTTAGGTAGCAGAGGAATCAGGTCCAAAGTCCCCCAAACTTCTCCAGGTCCTGCTGTCATTAGCTGCAAGGAGCCTGGATAACTCCTGCCTAGTGTTCAACACACACACACAAATATATATACACATATATTTATATACATACATATACCTCTCAGCATGCTGCCGGCCAAACAGAACATATGCAGTATTGGATCCATCATCAGTAATAGCATTAGCAGAACCTGATATTCCTTTCTAATGCAAGGCTCAATTCCATACAGTACTAAACATCCTCATTTACCTACTTTCTTTCTTCAGGAAAAACAACTAACAACAGGAGTGTGCCACCTTTCATGCTTTGAGCACAAAGCAAAGTGCATAGGTTAACAGAAGAAGCAAACATCATGACTGCAATACAGATGATTTAGACTTAAATCCATAAACTTATATCTGAGGAATAATTTTACTCCAAATATTCCCTACTTTTTTTTCCCTGCTTTTGTATTCATACTGAGTATTGCTAAAAAATTCATTCTATAAAGCGATGGCCAAATAAAGTGTCTTTTATATTATTGGTGTGACCAAAGAGAAACAAAATATCAAAATATATCATAGAATATTTTTAAAAATTAATTTAAAAGAATTTCCTGGAGCTTCGAATGATGCCTCTCACTCAACAGAGTTAATTGTGTGGGTTTTTTCCACCCTTGAGGAGAGGCAGAAAGCCCCTTAGAAGCACAGGGGCTGTTTGCTCGCTCTGCTCTTTTGGAACTGATAGCAATTTCTGCCCGAAAGGGCGATACCTTTTTCTGTTAGATTTGAGGCCCAAGCCCCTCACGCAGGCTCTAAAGCAATTTGCATTAAGGCACGGCTTCACATATTAAAGCGCACGATTCTCACCATACACACCAATAATTTAATCCTGTTTTTAAGCGGCCTCGCGCTGCCAGTAAAAAAGAAAAGTGGGAGGAGGCAGCGGGCGGGGGGAGGTGGAATAAACTGCAGAACCTTTAGTCCCCAAAACAGATGCCAGCTTGGGATTTATTCGGCCAAGTAGTATTTAGTTTGGCTGCGCCTTGCTCGCGCTGAAAAAACACTCGCCTCTTCCAGCAGGTTTTTAACGAGCGGCGCTGCAGACGCCGCTGCCATTTGGCCGGTCCCGGAGCGGCGGAGGGGACCTCTTGACCACAGGTTTTCCTTGGCCGCGCCACGCGGCGTTTCTGGCCGTCGCCCCCGTGCTGGCCCAGCGGCCGCGTGTTTACGGAGTGCGGTTTGAGCCGGGCTGTTAACAGGGCCTGGGTGAGCGGCCGAAGCCGAGCGCGGAGGCGAACCCACGAGGACGGAGCGGGAAGGAGCCCGCGCCACCTCGCTGCTCCCCCCCGGGGGGTTCTTGCCCGCGCCGCGTCTGCGGACAAGCTCACCCCATCTCTGGGCGGGAAGATATTTGTGTTTGCCTGGGGATAGATGACAGCAAGCTCGGAGCCGCACCAGTCATGCGAAGTAGAAATGTATAAAAACATGCGGTTGCTCAATCCTGGCCGGCTTGGTTTCATTCTCCCACTTCTGACAATTTTGCCCTGGCGCGGGGCCAGCCAAAGAGTTCAGGGAAGTTACTCCTGTTTTCCACTGCGATGAGGTATCTCCAACGGGTAAAAACCCGACAGAGTTAAGCTGCAAACTGCTGCCCTCATATTTATTCCTGCCAGCAAATGGCAGCGCTGAAACTGAAAAAGCCCAAGAATTTCAACACCGATGAACTTGGCTCCAGGATATGACTACCCAATACCTCTGTGACAGCATTGATAAAGCCAGGGGAGACCTACGTACACACACTTGTATTTTAGTTACCTGGGCTAATCCTGTATCAATACACATGCCTGAGGAGCCCTGACCTTGTAAGACATGCAACAGCTTGAAAAACACGATGACATTTCCCCAGTAAATTATTTTTATCCAGATTCTGACACTTTTTTTTTTTTCAGCAATAATTCGGCTGCACTCAAGCAAAAGAAAATATCCTGGGCTTATAGATGTCATTCAGTCTGTTTTTCTACCACTGACACTGCCCTGACACAACACACAACTATCTATGAAAACACAAAGCCCATGCATTCTACCACCACCTCAGATACTTTTTCCTACACCTTTTATTTACTGAGAATTTTTCTTTTAAAGTCATGTTGCAGTGCACACATAGCCTCAGAGAACCAGATAGACCATTTGCTTAAATTCCACAAATCTGTAGCAAAAATCCTCTTAAAGACAGCATAGATCAGGTGGCCCGCTCTGCAATTCAGTTTCTTCTCACTGAGAAATGAGCTAGAATGGGTAACATCTTGAAAAGTTCATAGACCAAACTGACACAAAGGCAATTTACAGCAGCCTATTCGAAAGAGTGCAACGTATGACTAAGAATGAAGTAAGCAGTGTCTGGCTACATCCCCCACTGTCTGGCTAACCCGCATGTAAGTGCAATGTAAGAAAGCAAAATAATTATTGGAACCGTTTCTTTTTACCATTTTGGCTTCTGAATGCATTGGGGGGACTTGAGGTGAAGCACACGGATTGCTGAGGTTCGGCCCCTGCATGCCCATGATGTTGGAGTTCATTGACATTTGCCGCTCCATCTTTTAAAAGGGAGAGAAAAGATAGTTTCAGGACAGAGATATTCACAAGAATTTACCCCCAGTTTCTTTTGAAGTGGACTCAGCTTCATTTCTTTAGGTCATGAGTGGGGAAATAGCAATCTCTTGCAGGAGCTGCGCGTGTGTGTGCACGCAGGCGGGCGTTTCATCAGCACTGTCCCCGAAACCTCACAGCCAATTATGAAGAAAATGATTCTTTGCTAAACAAATGTATCAGCCACCCAGGTCTGTGCTTTTTTGTAATGATTTTCTCCCTTTTAGTATAACAACACTCTGAGTTAAGTGGTTTTAAAAGCATCACTGTATAAAGTTGCGGCTTCTCCTGTCAGTGCAGCCCAACTTAGCTTGTTAAAAACATAAATAAAAATCCACAATCTAGAGTATATGGAAAACGAGTTGACTTTTTTTTTTCCCTCTCGACTTGGACTGCTCAACGTAGAAGAGTTTTCCACATGTCTCGTTAGGGAGGCTTTCATGTGCTGCTGATGCAGCAGAAAGGAGAGCAGAAGCCCTTCTGGCTGTTCAGCGTGCTTATTGCAAGCTAACTCACTGAGCTAGGGAAGCAAAACCCTCGTGGCAGTGAGCACTGGCTAAAATACTTTTCTGCAGTGTTTTCCCTGCAGAGACACTAGCAGTGTTACACCCAACGCCTTGCTCAGAAGAGCAGGATGGTGAGAAGGGTCATGGTGCAGCATCAAGCGGAGCGCCCTGGGCTTGCACTGAGGCAGGATGTTTGCCCTACTTCATGCCTCGGGAGCCCTGCCACAGCAACAGTATTTTTGGTTGAACTTCCTGGTCGATATTCCAAGAGAGCCTTACTGATAAGTTATTAATTAATTACTCATTAATGGCTGCTAAGAGGACAGGAAAACCTGACTTTTCTGAATGCCCTCCTTGCTCTAGCAGAGCCTGAACAAGCAACACCTTCTTCCACACCGTGTTTGATGGCTGTCAAGTTGCCTTCCAAAATGTTGTCTTCACATACCTTGTTTCCTAAACTAGCTTCTACCTCTTGTCTTCCTGAATGTTTTACATTGACAAGGTTGTTAAAAACATTTAATAATTTGAAGCTACAATTAAAAAGTGCTCTGCATCATCAAGACAGTGGTTATTCCCAACTTTTCAGAAATTAGTTGAAGATGAGCAGTGACTGTGAAGGACTGAGCTCTAACTTAGTGCAAGTAACCGGCCTGTCAAGTAAGTCACATTTCTTTGTTATTAGCTGGTTATCTCCTAGAAGATTACTTTAGAGTTCGCCGGCATAATTTAGGTACATGACTTGCCTAGTATGCTCTGAGGCTGACTTCAAAAATACCTTTTTGTTTCAGCAGACATACTGATCTCACCTCCATGATCAAAAGAATCAGAAACTGTAGTCTCCTGAAAACTGCTTAAAATCACTCTCACACTAATTAACATGCCATTAATTGCAGCAGAAATACTCTTGTGCAAGATGAAATGGAGGAAAAGGTCTAGCTTCCCTACTTTAGCTCACTGTGATTTTTTTTTTTAGAAACTCCAACAGCTTTTTATTCTGCATAGGTTGAACCAAGCAAACGAGACCCCCCAAAAACCCACGCCAAACTTACAGGCATTAGCACAGCGGAGGAGCCGGGCATGGTAGGGTTGGGCAGGGTGCCGGGCATGGAGGCAGGCATAGGCTGGCGCTGTCGGTTGTGCAGGTGCAGGAGTGAAGACAGAGAACCTGGGACAGGCCTAGGAGAAAAGCAAAGAGCACTGTCACGGGCGGCGGGCACTCCAGCAGCACCGGCCTTTGCTCGGTGTTTCCTTTGCTCGGTGTTCCCTGGGTTTTCCACAGCAATAAATCAGCAGAACCACAAGTTCTCAAGAAACACATGAACTGCCTTTCCAAAACTACTATTTATTTGGTTAAAGCACCAAGATGTTTCCCACGACACAACGTGAATGCAAACGTAGCAGCCGGTCTGAATCTACATGCCCCAGCACCGTGCAGGCACACATTTCTACGGGCAGAGTAGGAAAATCTCCTGACGTGCTACATTAGTGCATTGCTCTAAATTCTACCTTTGCAGGGGGGAAAAAGTATCTGGATGGCAGTTTTTCAGATTGTAACAGAAAATTAAGTACACTTAAATTAATTTCAAAGTTTTATTAGCTGTAAATAAAGCACTCTAATGAGCATTTCATCTCCACTCATGATATTCTGTCCTGTAAAACTCTGCTAGGCTTTTATTCCAAAGTGAGGGTCCTAATTTTACTTATTAGCATGTCAATGGAGCACAGGAAATGGGGGGAAAAGGAGGAAAAAAATGAGCAAAATTACATTCAGATTAAGTGGCTTGTAAAGGCAAATAGTAAGGACTATAAAAAAGCAGAGAGAGTTATTTTGGCAGAAGGAATTTAAAAGATTTAGAAGGATTTTTTTAAGTGCAGCACAGGGAAAAGAAAAAGTAGGCCTGCTAACAAAGAAGAAGAGTCATAAAACTGATGGATTAAGAGGAGCTGGGATTACTTTTTGATAGCAACCTTTAAGAACATGGTCTTGGGAATTGGTCAAGGTAATCAGCCTTTTTTTTTTTTTTTTTTTTTAAAAAGTAGTTTATGAAGGAAGTATGAATTGCTTGGAGCCTGGGGTAAGTGAAACAAGGGGTAAGTAAAACAAGTGCTGGCTTTTGAAAATCAGGAAAATAAGAGAGCTTCCGCGTGCACTGCTTCAGGAAGCATTGCTGGGATAACTTGGCCCGCTGAAGTCCCACAAAGCAGGACATTCTGCAGTGTAATCTATCAGGCAGGAGATACTCCTGGATGTATGGGAAGGAGCTGGCAGAAGGGAACATCACCATGATATTCAAAGCCTCTTGGTATCAGGGGGGTTATCTGAAGGGCCTCTATGGATATGGGAAAAGTAAATGCCTTGTGGTGCCTCTGAGGTTGCCTCTTAGCCTCGGCAGAAGCACCTTTAGCTTTAGTGCCAACCCACTGCCAGCCACGGAGGCCTCAACTAAGCCGTAACTCCAGAGCTGGCAGGGGGAAGACAGGCCCCTTCTCACCCCATCAAGGGAGAGGACGCTGTTTTTGTCCCTCCAACCACTTTCACGTGGTCGGAGGGACTCTCCATTTAGCTAAAAAGGAGAGGCCAAAGGCAGGAATTCAGCCTGGAGGTCATCGTGCCCAGGGTCCCACAGACATGGGCCTCATGGCAACATCAGCTTCTTGAGGCCTAGACGCGGCAGCCTGTCCTGCCCCGCGCTCTGTCCCTCTGCCCTCAGCTGCCCTCTCGCTGGCAGCTGCGAGGGGCTGAGCCCTTCCTTTTGTCTTGGCTCTCCACGAAGAGAACAAGCCTGTGTTCTGCAGGATGTCTGAAACACCCTCCCAGGCACATACAGTACTTATTCAGAATGAGAAAAAAGAGAAAACAAAAACAAAAGCCAACAAATATACCTCAGATAGAGAGCCCTCCCTATGTCTCTCTGGCTACTGGCCGATGGAGGAATATGCTGTGCATCTTCCCACTGCACAAAGAAAGTCAAGGGGATGGTTCTCAAGAATATGGTGAAGTCCCTTGAGAGGGTCCAAGAGTGCTGTGGGGGAGCACGGATCAGCTCTGGGATAGCAGAGTGTGGACAAGCTGGCACAGCACTGAGCATGGTTAGCGTGGAGGTGGCACAAGAGGAATGGAGTTGGCACAGGAGAAGAGAGCTCCGACAATAAACCTGAGGAACAGAGCCACAGCAGAAGGAAGGTGTTCCACAAAAATACCGCTTGGGGTTTCAGCACGGCCCAGGTAAAGCCAGCACTGTGACAACAGCCCCGCTGCCTTTAGACATCGTGAGACTGTCCTACATACAGACCTTTTGTACAGCTCACCAGCTCCATAATAACCCTAGGTGTTAGGCTGTTTGACAGAAACTTATTTTGGCCTGACCTATGCAATTTGTGCAAGGGATTCTCGAGGGACTGCATGGTTTGAATTTTGCTTATATGTTCCAGAGCCAAAAAAAAATCTGAAATTGCTTTAATGAGCTTGGGACTTTGGGATTTGGGCAAAAGGGAATTATTTGTATTTATTAAAATGGCAAAGAAGCTTCTTTGCTGTCCCCTGTTTCACCTTTAATGCTGCTTTGCTATGGGGGCCTGCATGTGCTTTACACTCGATGGAAAAAAAAAATCCTCAGTACTTTCAGGTATATTTTTCCAACTAAAACTCCTGTTAGTCTATTCCCCAGTGTGTTTTTGCAGAGCAGTCAGAGCAGCCTTGTGCTTCAAGGCTGACCCCGCTTGCCGAAACGTCTGCACGGCTCCTGCCACCCATAGAAGTGCTGCATAACGTAGGCCAGGCTCAGCTCTGCACCAACCCCGGCCCATATGCACAACCCTCGTGTCGCCTCCACGCTGAATACAGGGCAGTGATTCACACGTGTGCACGGGCACTCACACAGGATGCCTCTGAATCCAACAGGACCGAGTGCTCAGTTTGCCCAGCTCTAAGATATCTGCTATTCAGCCGAGGACGACAAAATCCCTTTGCTGTGCCGTTTTAACCTGCAGCAAAGGAAAGCCAGCAGGATGTTACAATTATCACTTGTAATGTTGGACACGTTGGCTCTGCTGCTCTCTTTGTAAAGGCTGAGGTGATGCAGCCTCCAACCTGTTGGTGAATATTGCTGACTGAAGAATTTAATTCCTTGGCATCTGTGTCGCTAAGTAAATATGGTTATTGGGCAAGCAGCCTGCAGAGAAAGGACAGATAAGATAGAGAACTGGCAGAGAGCTCACTGAGAATCTGGCTATCTATGTTTTTCTTTTGTTTTTTTGTTTTTTTTTTTTTCCCCCAAGTTTAAGAGTTTTCATCTTGTTCCTGCAGGAGCCTGCTGCTGGATACAACGGGATCTTAGATCTCAGTCGCTGTCTCTTTGGCATGCCCAGCCCGGATGGACAGTGCTGCTGTAGCTCACTGAAATGTCAGCTGAGCTGTTGTGAAGGAGCCCAGGGGCCTTCCTCCCCCCGCACGGTGTGTTAACACCGTGAGTCATCGTCGCTAACATGGAGCACGTGGGTGGTACTGCACTAAGCCATGGGGGTGACTCCATCATGCTCCGACATATGACGCTGCCAAATAATCAGAGATAACTCTGCTAATTTAATCACCTAGGCACCAAGTGCCTCCTTGTTTAACACCAAACATTCTGCCTGCTATGACACAACAGCCATCTGTCCCACTTCTATAGACTGTCTAATGACTGCACACCACATTCGCCTATTAAAAACATAGGCTTTCCTTAAATTATAGTCTTCAAAGATAATTTCCACACATAGCAATGTCCTGCTGAGGTCCCAGGAGACTAAGTCCATACTGACCGGGCCCCTGTGAGCTGAGGTGAAGGACTGCCACTGTGAAGCATGTTTGCTTTCATGGTAAAACCACTCCAGATCAGTGGGTCTTACCGTGACACCACTGCTGCTTCTTATTCGTCTGCCTGTACAACTGGGACTACCGTGGAGTAGTCTGCAAGGACACCTACACCACAAGAGAGCTTGCTCTTCTTCAGCTAGCTCTGGTCTGGAAAATATAAAGCCATGAGCACATGGAGTTGTGTTTGGGCTGCGGAAGCCTTCTCTGGGCTTCCTATGGCCTGCAGATCCCGGCCAGCTCGCATGGAAGCAGCCCACGGGGGGCTGGTTTTGCTGTGGCATCTTTGGTTAGCACAGGTTGAGGGATTTCTGCACTGTGCTCCAGTTACAAACACAGACTTGCCCAGATTTTCATCATTTCTGTATACATATATCTGTGTGTATGTATATATATCAATATTTATTACAACAGAGGCGTTGGTTTGAACACTGTGGGTGACATCCTGCTGCAAAAAGCTTACAGAACAAGAATAAAATGAGGGGAAGCAAATGGAAGCAACAGAGAGACACAGGTGAATAAGGCCTCAGTGGTCCCACTAGGATCAATGTGAAAAGGAGCAACCACCAGACACTAGCAACCTGGGACTTTTGAAGGGGTCTTGGAATGTGCCTGTGGTTTCGGCTTCCTTCAGAATGAAGCACATAGGGATGGGAATGAACACAGTTGGCCACTGTCAACCCACTGGGTGTCTCTTAGCCCACCACATGCTGTAGTAATTAAACTTTATATTGATAAACTGTAAGTTCAGTGGAGCATGTGGTGCTACAGACCAGCTGGAAACCACTAACGGGGCCGCAGCAACTGCTGAGGCTGCAAAACCTGTGGGGCTCCTCTTGGCCTTCCATACCTGAAAAACTCAGCCCGAGGGCAAAGATAAAAGCTCTGGCTGCAGAGGTGGAGGGGAAGAACATTTTACCCTGCAAAAAGGGGGTTGCCCGGAGGGGTGGGCTCGCTGCAGCATCTGTTGCTGTTTGACCTCCAGCGCCTTTACTTAAGCCTAGCAGTGCAACTCCAGCTTTCCAGCTTTGCGGCCCATTCCTGGAGCTGCTCCCTCCCAGAAGTTAGAGGAGTTCTGTCTAATTTCAATTAATTCATTTGTCATTCAGAGGAGGAAAGCAAAAACAAACAAAAGGAAGCAACAACAAAGCACCAGGCAAGTGTGTGGAATACCTTGCATAGTTGCAGGGGCCTCCCCTGACCTGCAGCACCCCCTGCTCAACAGTATTTTAGTTATAGCAACATAAGAGGGCCAAGCTTTCCAAGAAACGGGAGCTTTATGTCACCGGGTGTTTCAGAGCGCCAAACCGTACGCAGGGGAAAGGCAAACTGGCACCTAAAATTAATGGATCCTTGCCAGCCCAGTAAAGATCCTTGTTTGTATTTCTCAGACAATTCAGACATCTGCATGATGTGGGTAGATTATTATTATCAGGAGCAGACATTTATATTGTGGTGGTGCCCAAAGGTCCCAGTCGGGACCGGGACCCCATTGAGCCTGGTACTGTATAAACAAAGATAAGAGACAATTCCTACACAGTGTGTTTACAATCTAGAGACACAAAACAGATTAAAAACAGAAGACTGAGATGGAGCATAGGAGCAAATAAATACACTAAAAAGAATGGAGACAGTTCAGGGGCACTTCTCTGGTTGCTTTGCTCTATGTTTTTTGTTTAGCTGCAATGCATGTGCTCAAGAATGACAGGATTGGGGAAGTTTGCAAGAGGAAGGGAGTAGCTAAGATTAAGACACAGGAAAGGCAACACACTAAAGTGGGAAAATTGCAGCTGGTGACTTAGAGGCTGTAGGGAGCATCTGAAGCAGTGCTTTCTGTAAAGATCTTTAAACAGAGCATGCATATATTTTTATATTACATGCATTATCTTAAGGCTTTTCCCCAAGTTGAACAAGATGGGATTTGAGCCTTTGAAAGAGAAATGAGCTGATGTTAAAGGCACTGGCAGAGTGAAAGTGATGCTTGACACCATCATGAGAAAGTGGAGGGGTGAGATAAGATAAGGCTAAGCCATGAGAAGGCTTAAACACAAGCTGCTTGATTCACAAGAGAAGGGAAAGTCAGTGTGTGTGCCTGAGGAGAGCTGCACAACTCGGGTAACAAGCTGCATTTTGGTACCAAAGTAGAAGGAATTCAGTAACAAGCATCAAAAACAGGAGGAAGATGCAACAGAGATACAAAATTCATTGGTGTCAGCTGAAAGCAGGCAGAGATGTCACTCTGCAGCTCATGTGCCCCTTGGTATCACGTGAAAAGCTGCTCACCAGCAGCAGTGCAACTCCACTGGAAATTTGTGCTCACTTCTTAATTCTCAGGGACAGACAAGGATGGCATAGCTAACTGAGGGAAAGGGTAAGCAACTAATAATAGTAATAATAGAAAGATACAAATATATGTACAGCCAAATTCTAGAAATCTGTGAAAAAAAATGCTTTCAAAATGTCTTAAGAATCCAGTCCTTCTCACTTGACCCTATGGGAGGGGAGCCCCACAAACAGCAGCTCCACTGCAGTAACGTACTTAGAGGGCCAAACTCTTGTTTGAAGATCTGGTCAATGCTAAATCTTGCCTTTAGAAACGCCAGTTGTGTTAATACCATCTATATTTCCTGAACACATGGTTAAGGAGTCTCTGCAAATTCAGCGTAAGTGCAAGGACCAGCAGGTACTTGGAAGCCTCGGAGAACCCATTAACATTTGCCTTTTGGCTCTTTCAGGTCCTAGAAACTGCTGGTTTCAATCTTCCCTTCCCTCTAAACATTCTGCTGGGTCTTATTGCCTGACCCATTACAAGAAAAATAAGGAAAGCTAGAATGGTTTCTTAGACTGGAACCTCCTCCGAGCAGTTTATGCTCTGCACGCAGCTGGAACTCGCAAATGATACAGGGAGGATAATGGCATACTTAAGGCAAAACAAGGAAACACAGCAAAAAGCAGGTTCAAGAGATTATAAAGAGCTAGCTCGTATAAAAACACATTCTTGTAATAAAAAAAAGGGGGATAAGAACAAAAACCTGCAGCATAAACATGATAAAACACTTAATCACAAAAGGCAGCAACGATGTCAGACTGATTCCATCACTGTCATGTTCTCTGAGCTCCAACAGACCCAAGGCTTATTTTTACAGGAAAACAACTGGTTTTGCACCAGTCCAAATAGTAGAGCACCAGTTTTCATGGAAGAAGAGTGGTAATAACACACAAACATATGAAGTGGCAGCTCAGAGGTATGTCTAAAACAGTAATAAAACTTAAACTTATGTTCTAGTAAGTTTAGATCATAAGTTTACATCCGTTCCTTTTAAGAGTCGAGCTTAAGGCTCAAGCCTGGCATGCAGAATTAACAAACAACTCAAAATTTAAGGCTCAGTGAGGCAAAATGTTGACAGGTTAAGCAGTTGGGAAGGATCCCCATCCTTGCATCCAGCAGTAACCGCTCTGCTAGGTCTGCACTAGAGAAGAGCACTCGAGCAGTTCCCTGCTCAAGCAAACCCCAAAGCTGCGCCTTCATAAACACTCTAAACTTTCCTAACTTTGCAGCAGGAAAGAGCAAGAGCTCACAAGAAGGATGAAGAAAAAGAAAAATCCTTTTTCTCTTGAAGGGCTGAGAGGGTATTTGGAGAGCTCTCAGTGAGTATTTCCTACCGACAGCTGGAAATGCGGTAAAACAAATTTCTCAATTAAAATTCAGTTTCTATTCACTCTTATTATTTGAAGCACTGAAATTTAATAGAAATACAAAGATAAAAGAACTTTGTCAACACTGGTTATAATGAAAATAAAAAAGAATCTTTTTGAAGTGATTTATTTTTCCTTTTTTTTTTTTTGTTCCTTTTTTTAAACTTCCCAAACAAAGCAGAAGTTTGTCTCTGCAAATAAGACGGTAAATTACAGCAAAGTCATGAAAACAAAGAACCAACAGTTTCTCCAGTGCAGGCTTGTTACCATGAGCTAATAATTCCAGACTTTAAGCAAGCTGAGCCTCTTTTTTAATAACTGCATGCCTCTAGGCAAAGTATTTCTCCTAAAAATTATTGAGGCATGGAACAAGGCAAGGTGTGTGAGCTAATGTTGGATTGTTCGGTTACTAAACCAGCTCCTATAGCAATGAGCCTGCTCTGAACTGACAGATTATTCCTCTGTATACACTTGTATAAACACAGTGCTTAAGGTCGAAATCTGTGTAAGCTTTCTTTTCAATTAAAATGTCAAAGATGACAGCACATGTTTTCACTGTCCTCAACAGAATGATGGATGCCGCGGCAGCAGTTTCAGGCCCCCGTGTTTCGGAGACGTTTCGCCTGCCTGGGTGTCTAAGAAAGATGTGCTTGATGATCTCCCCGCGTGCCTGCAGGCAGACGGCTCGACTGGGGAAACCTCGGGCTTCTGAGGGCTTGACGTCTCCCGACTCTCCCTTCCCCTCCTGTGCCCCTGAAATGCAGTGGTTGAGAAGCTCCAGCAGAAAGTTTGTCGTGCCCGAAGTCCCTGCGGAAACGCTGCTGCCCTGGGTAGTCAGCAGGACACCGAGCACCCCAAAAGGAGCCCATCTCCACCAAAAGGAGAGGCCAGTCTTTGAAAAACTGGGACAAATGTGTCTTTACATTCTTCAGCTCTGCATCAGTGGAACTGAAATGAGACTTTATCCGGCAGGTTCTCATTCATCTTGTCTGTTTAAACTGCTCTTTGAGGCAGGATAAGATCTTTTGGTATGGACCTTGTGCAAGGTCAAAGGCAGGAGGCTCCAGACGTCCCTGACGTGAAGCCTGTGCAGCAACATAACTCGTTGCATGCAGAGCTATAAGGCTGTTGTGGGACGCATGGCATCGTTTGGCCATAGAGTTGCCAGAAAAACACTGACAAACAGAAACAGTGCCTGTGACAGAAAAACACACAGGCATCTGCCACCAGAGGCTGTTTTCTGTCCGGCCTGCCTGGTGTATTCAGTCTGTCTGGTGCTGATGAGAAACAACAGCGCTACGAGCAATGCGGGAAGCAGGACTGGCCCTCAGTGACGAGCGAGGAAAAGCAACTAGATGCGTAGATATGGGATGCTTTATTTGTTGACATTTAAATTCTATCCCTAACACGAAAATATTATAGAAGTAGCATACGTATTGGAAAGTTTGAAAAATTATTTAAGAAAATACAAACCATGATTTTTTAAAAACAAAACATCTAATGCATAAAATAGGAAATTATAGACTGGAAAAGTCTAACATGACACATGAGATGAGTGGGAGGCCAAAATCCGGTTCCCAGCCCGCCCTTTAACAACAGTGTCACAGCAGCAGCACGTGCCGGGTGCCTGCTGGCCGTGGTGGCTTCCCTGACACTTGTGCCACCAGCAGATGCTCCTGCTATGTCCCCCTTTCTCCACAGCTCATGGAGAAGTTGGGCAGGGTCTGTGCATAGGCCACACCAGTGACACCAGTTGAGAGCCCCATCCCCGCCAAGGCTGCTGGTTTCAGTGGGCGGCAGTTGGGGAGGACAGCGAGAAGAGCAGTAAGCTATGTGAGGTGCTCCCAATTACCTGCTGAGCAGGTCACCTCTGGGTGCAGAAATCTCCTCCAGCTGCCAAATGACTATGTGCCTTCAGTGACCCACTTCCCACCCCCAACTCCCTCCACTGGTTCCTCTCAGACTTGCATGGAGATCTAAATGAATATATGCCATTTCTTGGAAGGAACCTTTATGGGAGCCTCATCTTTTAAACATGTCAGAAATCCCAGCTGACAATTCTATTAGTACAAATGATGGGAAGCACGGGATGGAGGTGAAGCTCAAGGCAGAAAGAGCAAAACTGTGGAGAACTGCTTCAACCTCGCTTTAGCAGACCAGCTCCGAGGCAGGGCCAGCTGCTCTCATTATTTAAGAGCACCTATTCTGTTCTCTGCCTACATGCCAAAGGGAGCTGCCACTGACGGGGAGCATACAGGTACTTAATGCTGCTTTTTCTGCTAAGGATAATGCTGCAAAGCTCAAGCCAACATGAATCCCCAGCTCAGCTACAGCATTTTTCACACAGCTAAGACACAATTCTCCAAAGGGTGCAAATCCTGTCAGCTGCTGTTGGCTTGGGAAGCCCCCCCTGCATATTACTGCACTTTGTGTTTCAGAAAGGAACATGATAGAAGTACTAGCAGCAGGGGGTTTCACTGGCACTCAGGTGCTGACACAGGTTAGCAAGGACAGACCCTGCTTTCCAGCAGCAGTGTCCAAAGGGAAGGGGTGACAGCAATTCAAAGCCTCCATCCATTCGAGTGTAACCACAAATACATGGCTACATTTCTCTCCATTCACATATAGGAGGCCATACATACCATCAGAGTCAGCAAAAGAGAGAAGGCATGAAAAAGAAAGCAATTTTACTCTTGCAACAACGTATGTCTTGCCATTCCCATTTCCAGGCAGTATATGTGCCTCCTCCTTCCCTTTTAAGTACTGGATTCAGCACAAACCTGCAGCTAATTTTGAGGTTGGAGTTCATTTGTTTTCACATCAATGCAATTAATTTCCACTGGAAACTGCATCTCAGGCATTCAATCAAAATAGGCCTAAAATAATTCTGAAAAGCTCATCTGTCTCCAATCTATATAATGTTTTAAAAATTGGATGCATGCCCTGCAATAACATTGCACTTCACAAAGCTTAAAGCTCTAAACTTGAGGGTATCAGTTACATTGAAACTGTATTAAATTAAAACATCCAGTTTCTGGTTTGCATTGATTTATAAATATCGACAAAACTACTATTGCAGTCATTACCACTTTGGGTGCTCAGAGTTAAATTTTCAACAGTTCGGGGTTATTTTCACTCTTATTGTGGCTACAGTAGCCTTTCAAGCTATAGATCAAGTTTCAGAAAACATGTAAATCTTAAATCTTAGCTATAAAAATATGCATACTAACCAGTCAATATCCATAATAAAAAGCAGTAAGTCTAAGTGGCCCTTAACATCAGACTCCAAGCAAATTTTTAGAGAATTATGGCAAAGTGGAGAGCATACTTACTGTTATGAAATATTCTAAATAAAAACAAGTGGAAACAGGATAAAATATGAAAAGACATATGTATAATATCCCTCGTTTTGTTATCAAGACTTTGCTGGGTTTGAGTAATTCTTTATGAGAATAAGAGATGGAAAAAAATATAAGCTTTTCAGTATGTTTTTTTAATTCAGACATGATATTCCAAACTCCTCCTAAAGAGCAGGTAATTGGAAGAACCCCAAAGCTCCTAAAGAGCTTTGCACATTAGTCTACCTGGAAATGTTCAAAATGTGTTTGTTTATGAGCAAAATAGCATGCAGGAAACATAAAGCTGGGAATGAGGAGAGCTCACAGGCTGAAGCCCAGCTAACACAGTAATTTGAGAAAACAAGAAGAGGAGCACAAACACATGAACAGCAGAAGGGCCAGTTCGCATCATTGTAGGACATGTGGCTTTGCCAAGGGCAGTGGATCTCCGTCAGTCGGGAACGTCGCTCACACCCATACAGGAGGCAATGCATGTTATAGACTGCAGGAAAACAAGTTTGGACAGTGACCAGCTGCAAAAAAAAACCCATCTTTTTCTTTACTCTGGAATAAAGAAAAAATCCCCACCTTGCACCTTGACATCTGCGACTGCCGGGGAGCAATTCCTCCTGACCCCTGGTGGCCGCTGGCTTATGAAGGGAGCAAAGATAACCGGAGCATTCACCGTGTTTCCCCAAAAAGAACCGGCCAAATTCGGCCCTTGCTGCACTTCTTGACATGGTCCCTGAAGCAAATAGCACCACATGGTACTACTGGGAAGGACAAGGGCTGATTCCTACTGTTCCAGTTACTTAGAAGAGAATGAGACCCACAAGAATCCATTAAACCTCCAAAGATAGGCTTCCTAATAATGCTCTGAAGCACTGGCTTGCACAGGTTGATGATACAGAATTGTGCTAAAAAAGGCAATAAAAATGAGTTTATTTTATATATTTTCTTTCCACCTTTATGGATGTTTCTGGTTTGGTGTTTTCTCTACTTTGCCCAACAGGCTTCTCTACCTGCATGTGCGTGCCTGAAGGAACTCACGTTCCCATACAAGGCTGGAGTCTCCTATCAACACACAGCCCTTAAAACGAAACTTCTAGGAAAACCAGCACCGGATAAACCCACGCGGACTGCCCGATGCTGCGAAACCCCACTCCAAAGCACTGCTTTCAAGGGCAGCGCCACAATAATCGCTGGAACCCACGGCAGCGTTTGCACTAAGAGTTTCCAGATTGAAACTGTGGGAACCAGTACCCTGCCGCTGTCAGTGGAAGGCCTCTGACAATGTAATTTGTCTCTCCTGCTGGCCTGACAAAGCTGGAGCATGTTGACATTCAAGAAACATTACTTTTTTTTTAACTGTTTGCTTGGAGCTGTTGGAGGGGCAGAGGAAAAGGGTTATTTGTTGGCTTAGCAGGGGATACAGCCAGGAGGAAGGGAATGGAATGAAGAAGAAATGTCCTTTTCCATATGTCTCCTATAAAATATGCAAAGCGTATGTCTTCCTTCAATCATTTAGCACTCTGGGACATGCTGATGCAGTGCATGTGAGCACGTGAAAAATGCTAACTTTACCTAACTGGCAAACTGAGAGCTTCTTTCAGATTAGCATGAGATCAAGTCTATTTGTTTCAGTCAGGCACTCGGCTGACCTGGTTGAAGTCCCTCAGCAGTCACATCAACAGGTCTGGTCAGGTGCTGTTGCATCACTTACATCTATTTTAGACTATTAATATCCAGCAATGGCAGAGAGATACAAATCAGGGCTCCATACACTTGCCATCTCCAACAATATGATCTCAGCTCAGAGAGCAGCAGGAATTTGCACAGCAGTGAATATGGCTGATTTCCAGGTGTCAAAAGCCACAGCTTACTCACTCCACTGTGCTCTTTTTTTGTTGTTCTGTTTCTTTTATTTTCTTTCTTTTTTTTTCTTTTTTTTTGATAGGAAAGACAAATATGATGAATGCAAATAACAGTGGCTCAGTCATTTTGCAGGTCAGCATGTTTCTTTTCCTGTTCTCTCTTGGCGCTCTGAAGCACAGATTTAGCCACGGTATCACCCTTCCAGACAACAAGTCCTTAAAATGCTCATGCATAAAATTTGCTGAGAAGATGGAGTATTTAGGGGTAATAATTCAAACATGTACCTTTTAGACCAACACTGAAATCTGTCTTTATCTCCATTTCTCTACAGAAACAAACCAACTGTCTGCATCAATGTTACACCTCATATAAATCTGGCCCATGTAGGATATGCAACAAATGTAATCGGTGGCTTAAAAGAGGAAAATACAGCAGTATATAGGCAAGATACTTGGTGTTTGGCAGCCACATACAACCAGCTGTTTGTTCTTTAGCTTGTGGCTATACATGTACTGGGAACCCCCCTGCCCCTGGAAACTGTGCTGAGCTCCCGGTCTTCTTTCCACTGTAGATTTAACCCAAAGCCACAGATAAGTGGAGTGTTTGGCGTTTAGAGCAAAGTGTCATTTAGTATCATTTCTGACATCTCCATACATTATAATGAGCTGCTTTGCACGGGGCACTCGGGATCTGATTTTAATTTGCGGCAAGGTTACGGTCACAGTCAATGTCTATTTCAGATATACCCGGGAAGCCTCTGATGCAGATGGAAATAGAAAGTGGCTGTTTCCTTGTACTTGCGGAGCGGCGCCCGCGGAGCACGCTCAGCAGGGCCGAGTTCCACATGGCAGCGCGGGGCCGGCCCTGCGGGGCGCCGCGGGCCCTGCGCGGGCAGCAGCCCCGTGGGGCTGACCACCCGGCAGGACGAGGAGGAGAAGGAGGAGACGTTAGGACACCACGAGCACCTCGGCCCGGCTGCCGTGGGGTGCTCCTCCGCACTGGGAAATGTGGCTCCGGCAGCCGCCAGGCCTCCTGGCGCGCTTGGGTGTTTTTGTTTGGCCTCCCGGATCTCGGCGCCGTGTGGGAGGTGAATCCGTGTTTTCACACTCCTGACTTCTAGTGGGGGTTTCTCTGGGCCACCTCCAGGCTACTTCTCCCCATTTACGCACACTCAATTCCAGGCATGAAGACCTATAGGAAAGTCATACGTGATTCATAATCACGTAGCCGTGAGCTGGGCCGAGCCTGGGGAGGCTGGACAGACTTAGTCTTGTCAAGCACCACATGTTCTAGCTGCCCTTGTCCTGCTGGCAGCCACTTGCTGTGCTTGAGAGCGGCCCTTATACAGGTGAGGGCCTCCTTGTCCTACCTGGAGCTCTGGGGTGGACCATGACACCATCTCACTGGCACCTTCTCCTCAGGAAACACAGTCATTGCAGCTGAAACTGTGCCAGTCCAAGCAGCTGAAGGCTAAACTTCTTTGCCTACAAGATAGTCTACATCCCAACCGAAAGGAAACAAAACCTTCTGCTACTTAAAAGCCAGAAAATAATTCAGCTCTCATCTGATCCCTGACTAAAACGTCTAGGGCCCTTTGGATGGTCCTTATTCCAAGCCCTAGACCCTTTCTGGAAGGTTCAGGAGTATCTGTGAACTTTGCTTTTGCAGATGGGTAAGGCAGCACGAGTGCAAGGGCCAAGGCAACTGGTGGTTCTAAATATCTCTCTGGTTTTACACTCAGTCGACTTAGCCAGAGTTGACAAGTAAGTGATGAGTATTTGAGCCTTAGAAAAGTAAAAGTTGTGCAGTTGTGACATGCAAAGCTGTGAATGAAGTCACCAGTAGCAGGCCGGGAAGGGGAACTCGCTGGAGGAGACAACGAAATGCCACCAACTTGAACCAGCTCAAGAATTGGCGATCCAGTATTTGCAAAACCAAGTTCAGTCAGTTTGCAGAATAGCATGTGATCAGAGCACCTGACAAAAGGACACAGGTCCATCAAGTTCATGAACAGCTAGATTACGTTGCCGTCTTTCTGAATCAACACCCAGGTAAGTAACTGAGGAGTTGGGGCTTTTTAAAGCCGCCTAAGGAAACAGCTAAGCTTGATGTGATATAAAAAGCACCACACCAGAAAAGAGAAATTAATGTAGGAATGAACCTCACTTATCCTTAATCATCCCTGAGATGGTGTTTTTACAACATATTTTGATTTATTCCACCTGCAAACCTGCCTCCTTTGACTCTTCTAATAACAGGTGGTCTTAGCCCTGCTTGTTGGGATTTGAGTATGGGCTTTTTTAATCATCATCCCAACTGCATTACTTAAAAGTCTTTGATGACTTTCCTCTAAAGGGATTTGCTAAGCAATAAATAACGTTTATTTGCAAATAACACAACAAGTCCCACCACCCAAAACCTTACTGGAAAAGTCTCCAGAAATCAGTGGTTTGGTCACAGGTGTGTAACCAATGTTCCTGCTTCAAGATTTACTGAAGCCACATTCATTGCTGCTGACAAGCCTGCTACTTAGGGCAGGAGACTCTCAGAAACGTTGTTCCCTGCAAGATTTACGGTTGTGCCCTGGCATTAAATAGGAAGAACTGTAAACTACCTGTGCTCTGCAGAGCAGCCTCGTGTGTCCTCACGCAGGGACGGGCCTCAGCTTTTGGAAAAGCTGCTCGATTTCTCATGTGAGTTTGCTCGTGTGACACTGAGGCTAGCCAGACCACAGCTATTTTATTACACTGTGCAAAAACCTATGTGCAAAAAAAAAAAAAACAAAACCAAAAAAACCCTCTTTAATTAAGATAGAGCAACCAGCACTATGGTTGTAATTACCTTGGACTGGTTTACCCATGGGCATAATGAAATCAAATTGGGCCCTCTATATTTTTGTTTTTAAACTAAGTAAACCCAAATTAATGTATTCAACTCAAACCAGACAGGTTTCAAAGGAAGGCATAGATGGTTGGAAGGGCTGGTGCAGGAGGCGAAGTGACGTGCAGCTAGGACTGGGAACTGCAAACTGCTGGCAAAACATTGGCCTCGCCGCTGGTCCGTGGCCAGTATTTTCCTTTGCTAATGAATCCCACATCTTTTCCAAGTTAAGCATTTTTCTTCTCCCCTCCACCTTTTATTTGAAACATATTTTAAATATTTTTGTTTTTATGACGTCGTGGAACATGATACAGCCCCCTCCTAACCCCGAGTATGAAAAAATCAATTAAAATTTTGAGATTAGGAGCTATCATATAAACATGTGGTTTGAGTACTCCGACTTTTTTCTTTCCTTTATGCGGCATATCAGAGATCAGAGCAGAGGGAAGTAACCACAGGAGAACCCCACATTACTGGATTAAAATAAAAAGTAATAATAATAATCCTAAGTGTATCACAGCCAGATCCTTGCTATTCATGAAACAAAAGACACCTGCAAGTGGAAGTTTTTGACAGACTTCCTCTAGGACTTCGGCGTACGTATTTTTCAGTTGTGGTCTTTTCTGAGGAAAATGTCCATAAAAAAAAGGCCATCCTGAATGCCCTTTTTAATATTTAATGCCTTTTGTCTCTCTCGCCCAAAGGACCTTCATTTTACGACTTACAGAATGCAACCTTAAAATGCAGTTTTATGGACTTACTCATTAACTCCTGACTCTTCCCAGAAGAAAAAAAAAAAAGGAAGAAAAAATAAGAGAGAGTTTTCCCATCAGACCAGAAACGTGATTTTCAAATGTGATCAATATTTAGGACGTCCCATCAGACCTGCCCTACTGACCACCGGGACTGTTTCACAGAGCAGCCCTTTCCAGCGCCTTTGATATTTTAAACCAGCAAAACCCCAGGCAAACAAAATCACAACTCCCTGAAGCCCCCCAAAATACCAGCACCAAACAGAAGATTTAACCCGATTCCTGTTGGAGCCAAAAGGAGGTCTTTTTCTCCCTGAGGTTTTGCATGATTAGAAACATGCAGCTTAAAGCAGAGAGTGATTTTTAACCTGTCACCGGCAAGGAAACAGGTTTTCTCAATCATCTTCCGCGGACGCCTTGTCTCCAAGGAGCTGCATGAATTTACACGCCCGCCTTTCCCATTCCCCTCCGTACGAAGCTCGCTGGGGTTCTCCTCGCGACGAGCGGCCGGCTCTACGTGCGGAAAAGGTGACGCGCGCACAGCGCGGGGCACGGCCGCCCTGCTGCGAGGCAAGCGGTGCACGGGAAGGAGCGACGCTGGAAAAAGGGAAGCTGCAAAAGGAAAAAGGAGAAGCCTTTTCTGCCCCGAGCCCCCTGCTATTGCTCACGGGAGGGCTGCTGAGCTGCTTAGAAATGATGGAAAATGTCTCCTCAGCGCTCCGGAGAGCACCTCAACCATCACGGTTAAATTAAAATAGAGATTTCAGTTATCTATGGAGAACGTGCAAATTGAATAGCCTTTAGCACAGGGATTTCACCAGGGAGAATTCACAAGGAAAATTGCAGCTAAGCCCAAAAGCTAGTGCCATATTATTTCAGTATTATTTTTCCTTTTTAAACTTTTTTTTTTCAGTTGAATAAAAAAATTTACCTAGAGCAGCGCTTTCAGGTTGAGCAAAATTATTAAATTCAATAATGAATTGTAGCTTGTAAATATTACAAGCGCAGAAGGACAGATGTTTGAAAAAGCAAAGTTTTTTTTCCCCAATATTTCTGAACATTACAGTTTTAAGTGCCATACTAATTCTAAAATGTACCTAATTTATTTTAACGAGTAAAAATGAAATTAATTTTATTGCTTTTTTATTAAAAAAAAAAAAGCCATTTTCAGTTAATGTAGATGATTTGTTTTCATTTCAGCCACTAAGTCAACAACTTTGTCACCACAGAGCGAGTAGTGGCTGCAGTGGTCACCTGCCCACAAACACACGAGTGACACAAAGTAACCCTCAAATCTGTCCTGTTTTCTTCACTTCCTAATTTATTAAAAACAACCCAATACTCCAAGCGATCTCTCTCTTCCAGTCTGTCATTTCTAAATTTTTCCTAAACTGCTTCTCACAGCTGGTTAGAAACCTGAACAGCAAGATCGGTGCAGTAAGAATAATATTAATAATTTTTGAAAAATTGCTAACACTGCTATTTTTGAAGCTATTTCACTTAAAGATGTGCTAGGTTCATCAATAAATCGACTGCAGGGGAATGACATTTTTGATGCCAAGGGAAAGCGGGGCATTCTGCAGGGAAGCGCGGGATGTTTTGTTCTCTTTTCTGCAGGGATTAGCTCGTCCAGACAGGAAGTTTTTGCCACCCGTCCGGATCTCCTGATGTGCTCGCGGTCCCACAGTCCCTTCCGACCCTGGTACAAAACGATCCTGACACTCAGCGACCTGCCAGGCACACTGCTTGCAAAAGAAAACACCAAGCTGCTCTTCATTACAGGAAAAGAGGATGCAAACAAGGTGACCGTGTGACACGGAAAAACGTGACCCACAGACAAAACTCCGTGCTGTGGGAGTTAATTTTTTGAAAGTGCATAAATACGGACAATATCCTTCCTTTGAAACTGCACCAATAAGGACAATATCCTTCCTAAGCCTTGCAGCTCAAGGTGAACCTAGGACTGAGCCCTTGCACCAGCTTATGGCACTGAGAACTCGTGTCCAGTGACTGCTCTGTAGTCTTTACATTATATTCTGCAATAAATAATTCATTTGGCAAAAGTAAAATAACTGAGCAGGCAGAAGGGCAAGGTATGATTACACACATGATATCAGTGACAGTATATTGGATAGGCATTAGTTAATGGACAAAAATGCACACACAGAATAAGGTATATAGGGATTTCACTGAAAAAAGGCATTAATGTGCCATTACTTTTAAAATGAGAGCAGCTTTTGCTAGCTAAGTTCCTGTCAAGCTTACCTTGGGGCTTACAAAGATATTAGCAAATGAATCCCCTGCACAAGGACAGACAAAGCTCAAAAGGTTGAGGAACTCTCTTCGTCCCTTGGTTTTGCAAAACATGCCTGAAATTACCACAAAGGCCATGGAGTTTTGTTTGCCATGGTTTAGTGCTCTTATTTTTGTAAAAAATAGGAAAAAAAAAAAAAAAGGAGGAAAAGGAGGAAAAAGAGTGGTGCTTTAAACAGCTGACTGGTCTGGCAATACCTCAGAGCTGGAATTTTTTCATGACATTTTAGAATTTTCTTGCCATTCTTGACTAAACGCAGAAAATAATGCAGATGTTCATGAAAGTCAAACAGGGACTAAGAATTCTTTCAGCTGTTTATAAACCAAAAACATTTGGTTTCATTTTGGCTCACATTTCACCTCAAAATGTTTGGGTGTCAGGATTCCTGTTTTATCTTGGCTGGTTTATCAGTCATCTCCTAAAACTTAGATAAACATCCCTGACTGTATGGTGAGAAATCTAGGAAACGAAGCACCTTGCAATGTAACTCCTTCTCCCCCAAACAGCAGCAACCCCAGTTGCATCTCTTCTACATTAGGAAAATCTATCTTTTACCTTATAAAAAGGTGGACCCAAGCAAGCACAGGATACATTTAAGATGATACTACATTTCCTTTTTTTTTCTTCTTGCTATTTCCCCCACCAAAATTCCTTCTGTTTCCCCATGTTTATTCACAGCTGGCTCTACCATCATTGCAGATGGTAGAACAACTTAAGTTAGAAGAGAGGTCTGAGGGTTGCCCAGCCTAAGCAGGCTTAACTGCAGCCTTCCAGGAGGTTGCTCGGGGCTTTTTCCACTCGAGTTTTGCAAATCTCCAGCAGTGGAGATTGCACCACCTCTCCACAGCCTGTTGCTGACCTTCATCCTCCCTTGCGCGGGAGTCTGCCTTTCCGTATGTCCCACGGGAATTTCTCCTGCTGCAACTTGTGACTGTTGCCTTTCTGTTTTTTTCTTTTCAATCCTCCTTACAAGCCTCCCGACTCTGGCTTCTCTGTAACACCCTTTGGGGTGGCTAAAGGTTGCAAGTGGATCCCCTTTCGTGTTCCCTCTCTCTGCCTTTCCCTAAGGATGGTGTCCGCGCCGGTGCCTCCGCTGCTCTCACCCTGCCACCGACCTCCTCCGCAGCGCCACGAGTCTCTGCAGAGCTGAGCCCGGCTTGAGACCCGGCTTTAAAACCCTGGAAACTCAACAAAAAACAATACCAAACTGCAAGGGAAAGCAGACATTTCCTGAAACAATTGTGATTTGTCAAAAGTCCAAATTTTAACAGTATAGAACCTTGATGGAGCCTTTTCAGTTAAACGTATTTCACACACTTTTAGTAGATCTTAATCTGTGCTTTTACAATTAATGCTGTATTTGACCTTTATTTCTTCAGTATTGATTTATATTCTCTATTGATTTATTTTCTCACTGTATTTTTATAATTGCTGCTGGTAAAGTTTTGTGCTTTCCCTGAGGCACGCTGCAGAACTTTCAAAGGGCACTACAACTATCATCAAAATAGTGAAATTTAAAGTAAAAATGTGAAATTAGTAACTAAAAGGGAATTTGCTACATAGCATCCTGCTTGTTCATTAACTATGTACTGATTTTAAGTCTACTCTATCTGTGAGCTGCCAGAGTTTCATACTACCCAAAATTTGCAGGAAAACAACAAACAAAACACATAATGATGTAAATGTCTCCCTTTAACCATTATTTAAATGTTTGCCCAAGATTTGATTTCCCCTTCTGAATGAACTTGAAGTGGGCAGTGGAGCAGAGGGGTACTGATAAAGTTCCAATTTCAAGAAGAAACAAAGTGCTGTTATGAGTGACATGCATCACTCCCTTAAGTCATGCAAGTTCACTTCCTATTCATGTTATAAATTATTTCTGATAGAATTGCTTAGGAATAACAGAACTTAATTTAACCTCACCTCATCAAATGTATTTGTGTGTGTGTGTGACTGTACATACAGATGCTTGCACACACAGAGCTCTGTAATAATTTGTACTTCATGCAAAAGCCTGTTAAATGCAAATAGCTACAGAAGATATTTGTCAACACAGGCTTCCAAATGCAAGGAAACACTACAGGAACTATTTATTCAGCCAGTGTGTGTGCAGAACCTTGATATAGTCTTTATTTTGACTTTCAGTCCATCTCATTTCTATATGAATTTATGGGAAAAAAATACTTATTCAAATTATGTCAGAGAACTAAATATTCTTCTGAGAAATGAAAATTCCTGCAGCCCTGTGAGTGACAGTGTAAGAGGACTAAAACACAGATCACATCCTCAGCTGCAGTGAAAGAAAAGTTCACATCTGTCTGGAAACTAAATGACAACAGACAGAAGACAGTTTTAGAACAGTTTTACATGATACTGCTTGTACTGAAACTGAGGTCAGGGGATCTGGTGCAGCAAGTTTTTGCTCTTCTGGTGTTTAAGACTCATTTTGGAAAAAAATATCTAATGTTACAACTGATAAATAAAATTATTGGTGCTGATGGGCTTTTCCAGCATGGTAAAATGCTCTATTAATATTGTTTTTGTCAGGAATTGTGCTGATGATTTAGCACAAGAAAACATAATGACTTACTATTCTTACTATTATTATTATTATTATTATTCTACTATAAATGAGCACAGGTTTATCGATCTCTACACCCACTAGAACCTGTCTGGCACATCTTCTCTGTGGTCCTGTAGCATCACAAGAGTTGCAGATATCTGCAATAACATCCTCCAGTATATTATTTATATGAATACACCTCGTATTCCTATTAATAAAGAGCTTTAGACTGTTTGACTGCACAGGAGAAATGGCAACTTGCAAATGCCCTGTTATACGATACTCACAAGTGAATAATATTATATAATAAAGATATTGTATCTTTGTCATAATAAAGAAGAACATACAGATACAGGTTGCACCAATCAGAGAGACTACAGTTCTCATACCTAATGAGCACTTTTGCCAAGCCTCTGCCTAATTTTAACTGTGACGTGCAGAAATTTTTCAAAGTAAATTGGAACCAAGTAGTTCTTGGTAGTTACTCATTTTAATGCAACTTTAATGCTACAAGGAAATATCAGCACATAAAATAAAGAATGGAAGTGGGGATGGAATAAACAGTGTTCTGTTAAGTAGATGATATTTTCCTGGCTGTGTCAGAATCTAGAGAAAAATGTGTGTCACTGGTGGTAAAAAATAATTCATGTTATTGGACAAGCAAGGACTCAAAAATAGGAGGGGAAGGCAGAAAGCTCCACCACACAGAAAGCCCTTGCCACGTCTGAAAACAGATCCACATGCCTACGTAGGGAGGAAATCACTTATTACTTGGGATCCAAGTTTCATCAGTGCTCGGGATAAGCCATGACTAAACAAGCAGTTTTCCAAGAGGGCACATCCTGAAACTAGAGATGATGGGAAAAAAAAAATGTGGGTGCTCAGAGGGATAAAAAGAGGACAATCCTACAGGCCCACACTCCCATTCCCTGCAATAGGCTTTGGATGAGGTTCAAGATCCAAACATATTCCTCCCTCGCTAG
>JAVCKT010005953.1:0-18140 GCA_032273925.1 Rhynchotus rufescens | reverse complement strand
AGATTTGGGATGAAGCTCAGGCTCGTTCCAAGACTTGGTCAACATTTCTAAGGTTTAAAACAGTGTTTGTGTATTTGAAGCTTGGTTGCTGTCTTTGCATAATAGGCTTCTTAAAATAGAATCCAGTTCTTGGTAAATACACTTGCAAAGACCACAAGCCCTTTGAAAGAAAGAGCTCTGCAAGAACTGGGAAGTGTTTTATAAACACAGTTAGCTTTAAATTCTAGCTAGATGATGTACACTGCAAATCACTGGAATCGTCAACTTCTTGCAATCATAAAACAGCATTTCTGTGCTGCCCCTCCTTAGGCCTTCGTGTCCTGGTGGATCTGCTGATGTGTGTTTAACTGGAGCTATAGAAATGGGTGCAGGATGGAGCAGCTGTGGGTAGTGATCCCAGTGCAGTATATCCTGGAATTACAGTTAGTCCAGCCACTGGGAGCTTTTTAGAGCTGCTGTTCGTTCCAGCACAGAGGAGGTTTGTGTTGTTCTGGGATACCTGGTTTTATGAAGGCTCCTGAGCCGCTTCAGTGCAAAGGCAGCTGAGTTGGTCCATGCCTCCTTCAGCAGGGGTTTCCCGCAGCCAGCTGTGTTGGGGTGACTGTGTTTGCTGTGTTTCGGAGCTGCGGGGATGGCACTCCACCAGAAAAGCAGCAAGGAGCCCCAGACAAGCCTGGCTCGCTGGTGCACGCTGCAGAACGTCCCTGTTGCTGCTCCCGATGAGCCTCGGTCAGGAGCTGTGGTGCAAGGTCTGCAGCTCTGAATGCTGATGCAGAAGGGTGATTATCTGGTGCTGTGTTGCAGAGAAGGGTGATTGGGAGATAGAGCTAAACAGTAGCTTGCACAAAACAAAGCTAAAACCCCTTGTGCTAAAATGAGGAAAAAAAATCTGGGTTTATGAAAGGCGGAGGAAATATCCACATTAACCTGAGTCTGACTGGGTTTTTATGTTTGTGCAGCAGCTTTCCAGTTGCTCCACAGAAAACATTAAGTGATGGTAGCAGTTCAGGAGACACGCTGTGTTTCGTAGGTCTGCTTTCCTATTTTTAGGCAGAAGGACCTACCATAAATCAAGCTCTGTCCTCCCGGGAGGGCTGTGGTGTGTGTCCCCCTGGAGCGCTGCCTCGCGCCGGCTGCTTGCTCACATCAGAGCCGCTTTGGAAGCGGCCGCCTCAGCTCGCTGAACATTCATTTGCGTCGGAAAGCAGCCTCAGAGGCTGCAGGGAACTGCTCGTGGGTGAAAGTTATCAGCAAGGCGCGTTCCAGCGGTGCTCAGAGCTTGCCAGGCGCCCCGGAGGAGTGTACGGTAAGAGCGTCAGGTCCTCGGCGCCGTTTTGGGCTGCAGATCTGCCCCAAAGGAGCCGCGCGGGTGCCGCTGCCCGCTGGTCTGGGCGCCCCATTCCCCCGGGAAGCCCTAGCGGGTCACACTGCTCACACTGTCACTGCAGTCCCATTCGCTGTTGACCTCAGCGTTGAAGGGGTAATAAAAATGCTGCAGGAAAATGTGGAGCGATCTGGAAACTCCAAGCAAGATACAGTCATTATAGAATTAATTATACGCTGTTGCACTGTCAGCAGAAGAAGCAACAAAAGTGTATTGCAAAAATATAGTTCCACTTCAGTCTGTTTAAAGATCCTCTTTAGAGAGGATGTAAGATGTTTTGATGCAATTGAGCATTGAGGTTGCTGTAGAAAGTCATTAAATTTGTCCAAATCAAGTATTATTCACAGGAGGCTGCAGGATATAACTGTACTAATTTTACATTTTAGAGATAATGAGTACAAAGTGTTTCAGAAAATCCATGAAACTTCAGTGTGTAAAACCTTACCAGCAACTAGAAAAACGCATAGAGGCAGTTTATTTTTTGTGCTTTGCTTCTTAATTTGAAGTGGCAGATACTAGATGAGTCACGGGTCTGCTCCAGTCTGACGATTCATATTTTCCTTGAGAGCCACAAACCAAGGTAGAAGTGAATGTGATAGTGAAAGTGGGCTCAGCAGGTAAAGAGCTGGGAGCTCCAGGGAAAACGGTGACTTCAGGGAGGATAAGTGTATCGGGGAAATAGGAATCTGCTCGCTCGAGCTGTGTTGTGGGGTGGAAGGAGGGGGCTTTTCCCGTCGGGAAGCTGGCAGACCTTCTCCCAAAGGTCCCTTGGTGTCCTGCACCAGTGCCTCTGCCCGCATCCTGTCTGCTGAGGCTCTGCCTTCTCCTGCATGTGGGAAGAGTGAGCGTGAAAGGGGGGAGCAGAGCAAGGGCCTGGGAGAAGTGCCGACGTGAAGACCTCTGTATCCGTGTGGCTGGACGCGTGTGACGGGGAGAGCCGGCGCCTGGCCACGGCCAGGGTTTGTTTCTGTGTGAGTTCTGCTGAATTGTCACTCCCTGTTTCTCGGGAGGAGGCTGCGGAGCCCGTTGCCATCACAAGACCTCTATGGGTGGAACTTGAGCTCTGTGGAAAATGCTTCCATGACTCACCTATCTTTTTATATAACACATGGCTGTTGCATCAGTCGGGCCGTGCGGTTATACAGTTTCCCTGGAGTGGTAGCACTGATTCTGAAAGCTGGGATAAGACAGGAGCCTCTGTAGAGCTGCTGCTGTGCTCTCCGTGTGGAACTCCCAGGATTATTTACTCTTATCAGTAATTACATGTCAGAAGGCCTCACTGAAGTATTTACCCAGAACTTCACTTTCTGGACTTAGAAGTTATTTGGCTTATTTTCCTATAAACCCATGATCTGTCTGGAATGGACTGGTGAATTTTTGCAGGAGAAGCTGGCCCAGGAGAAGCTGGCCTGTTTTGTCCTCTCAAGACCCAAAAAGCTACTAAAAAGTTGAAATTGCCACTAACATAATTGAGCTTTCTATTTTTTCCCCTAAGTGCATTGATAGAACTGTTAAGCAGGATGGATTTTTTTTTTTTTTTTTTTTTTTACTTAAGCTTTATGCCATGGAAATAAACCAGTTGTAACTTTAGCTGGTGTCTGACCTGTGTGAAATGGATGATGAAATGTTAGACCATGAGGATTTACTGGAAGCTGATTTTTAGCCCCAGCAATGACTGCCTGTGCTCTCCCTGCAGGGTCTTTTAGCTTAAGCATTCAGAGTATTTTGTGCTGTCTTGTATTCCACTGACTGGTGATCTGTATTGCTGAAATTATGCAACTCATAAGAAAAAATTACCATGATTTGACTATAGCATTTCTGGAGGGAAATGTTTTTCTGTCATCACAGGGAGCTGCAAAAGCTTTGGAAGCCAAGGGAAGATAATCACGTTGTAAAGGCAAGCCTATATCAGTGGGGATATCAGTAAGCCTTAAATGTAGTGAGTTTCTTTCTACTCCCCTCTCCCCACAATAGTCATTTGAAAGTCTTCATTTTGGCAAAAAAAATGCTCCAAAAGGAGACGGATAAATATACTTATCCCCTTACTTCTGTCTTCCTTCTTCTTCCTCTTCATACTTCCTGTCTTTATACCTTTTTTTTTTTTTTTAAAGTTGTGTTCTCCCTCCCCACCAAGGGGATTTCTTACAGTCCTGCTACTGTTTATCTTCTTGATGGTGTTTGCAGTCCCTCAGATTTCGTGATATTACTCTATTTTTTTTTTTTGTTATCTTCTTTTTTTTTTTGTAAGCTGTAATAGTTGTAAAGTTGGGTGCCTGCTGGGACTACAGCTCCTGTATTGCGGCGTTTGAAATTGTACGAATGTTGATACTCAGGCATCCATTTTATAAATTATCTACAAATACTTGTTGTGTGTATGTGTGTGTTTGCTAATGTGCTATAAGCATCAGTTCCATACACGCTTTGTGATCTTAATAACAGCTCATTCTTTTTTTTTCCTCTCTCTCTCCCACCCAGCTGCTTCCCTCCATCTGCACACGCTGGAATAGTGGCTGGTTTAATCACTGCAGGAGTTAAACCAACCTCCCGCAAACATGGCAGACGAGGACCTTATTTTTCGTATGGAAGGGATTGATAATGCTAGAACAACTAAAGTGAACTCTGGAAATTACCCTGATGCTGATAGTGATGATGAGGATAATTATTACATCTGTCCGATAACTGATGATCCAGTTTCTAACAAGTCTGCCTGTATCAAAGTTGACAATTACTACAGCAACTTAGCGAAAACTGAGCACTACGGTTCAAGCTCTTCACCTAGCAACTCGTTCCACTTCAAGGTAAGTATTGGCTCCAGCCTTAAATAAGATTCTGGTTTTACTTAGTTGGCATGAGAGATAAAGATTCTCCTAAGTGCTTCGTTTCTGTGACTAACACATTCATTGAGAGCATCCAGCTGATTTCTGTTGGTTTTTTTTTTTTTTTCCTCTCTATACCTGCAATTAATTCCTTAAGCCAATAGTTTGTCAGTCCTTTTCAGTTCAGCAGAACCCAGGATGACTCCCAATTCAATGATTGGGAGTTCTTAGAGATAATATTTGTTGTAAGCTAATTTGGTGGCTGGCAGAAAATACTTTCCCATAAATTGTGCCAGGCCAATTTAATAGATGCACATATTATGTCTAAAACATGCTTTATTCCTGGGCAGATACCTTAGTGTTTCTTTTTTTTTTTTTTCCCCATCGGTTATCAAAAACTGTAACACATACAAAGTAAAACATCTTGTCTATAATAAGATTTTTTGTATGATGATTAATAAAAATATTAAAATGTACGTATTCCTAAGGAAGATGAGGAGTAAGTGTAATATAAATATGAGGAGAGACTTTGATGTACGCTATGTTAACCAAGAAAAAGAAAGCCTTTTCAGTCGTTTGTCTTATCATGTGTATTTTCCTACTTTTGTTTCTCGTGTATGCTTCAGAATGACACACAGGATTGCTCTAAGCATGGCTCTGTGGTTGACCATAGTCGGGTAGGTTAAAACAAAATATGAACATCTCATGTAATAGATTTTTATATATATGTGTGTGTATATTTTTCCCTTTTATCTGGCCTTGTTCATTATTTCACTAAGAGATGTACTTGCGTCAACCTGTACAAGTCATCAAATCAAAAATTTTAAAAGACCATTAAAATAAATGAAATACAAAAGAACACGACAAATTTAAAAGATCAGCTTCTTCCAAAAGTTCTTCGATGTCATTGCTAACATTTGTTTATACTGTGGTTTTTGTCAGTTTTGACATTTAAATTCTAAAAAAAGAAAAAAAAATGCTATTTTTCAAGTCTCTGTTTCTGTGTACTTCAGGCACAGGGGCAGGAAGGAGGTTTTGGAGATAACAGTGTTTTCCTTCAGGATGGTGGTGCTGGGTGCTTCAGGGTGCAAAGTGGCCTGTTCTCTTTGCAGAAGGCATTTAGCACATCATAGAATCATATCAAGCTCTCAGCACAATGTGAAAAGAGGGGCTTTGAAATGTAATAAGAAAAGCAGCCTGTTGGCTTGCAGAGACAGGCTATTCAAATTCAACAAACTTTTTTTTTTTCTCTATTGATTTGATGGAACTTGAAATAGCCACATGATGGAATTGTTACAATAATTAATTTTTACAATATGCTGATTTCAACTTTCTTACCTGTTTGGGAGACCTGGGTTTTACAATTTTTTTTTTCTCCTCCTTCATACTGCTCTGCTACTAATTGTATGCCAGAGTGGTGTTCTGTGTGAAACAGAGAAGGGGAAAGAAAATGTTGGAGGAAAACTGCTCTGTCTTGTTCCTGGTTTGGTCTCTATTCTCTCTAGATTTTTGTGGACTTGAACAGTTGCACATATTTTTATCCTTGGAACTCAGATGTACTCTAGAAAATGCTGTTTCTGTGGGTTGCTGCTGATTGTACATAACCTCTTATAACTTCTCCAGGAGGCCTGGAAACATGCTATTGAGAAGGCTAAGCACATGCCCGATCCCTGGGCACAATTTCATCTTGAGGTCATTGAGACGGAATATGCTACTCGTTACAGGTCTGTATGTCTTGCTTTCAATGCTGATGTTAAAGGGTTTTGTTGGCTTATGTTGAAGGGTTCATCTGATAGAATATGTGTAATTACTTGTCTGAAAAACTGCCAAACATGCCCCAAATTCCTGTGCCTTGACTGAATTTCCCAGGGATACATATGCAATAAGTGCTGCATGTGGTCTAAAAATAAGTATTTCAGCAAACCAGTGTCTTGTTCTTGCTACTTTTCCAAGTTAAGTAGCATGCAAAAGTTATTTCATCCAGAGACAGGAAATGTCTGAAAAGTATTTTCTGGTTGATTTATTAATTCTATAAACTTAATCTAATAAGGAAATTAACCCTAATAAATAGGCAATATTTGCAGTTTTAAGATTAAAAAGAGAAAGGAAAAAAAAAAAAAAAAGATGGCATAGCACTCTGTGCCTTCCCAAAATAGCACTTGTATTGTTGTCTGTGCGTGCAGAGTTGCTACATGTGGCTGGAATTTAAGTCCTTAAAAAGCCTGGAATAGCGCAGCACGGTGTATGTGCCGATCCTGCCTCCGACCCGGAGAGCACTGAAGTTCACTGAGCGCAGGCTTTGCTGGAACAGTTGCCCTAGTGACACAGGTCTGTGGGTGGGAGGAGTGGGAGTTAGGGGCTACTTCATTACCCCAAGGCAGCAGCTTGGGACCGGCTCCCTCCCGCTTGCACAGCACAATTGCACAGCAGTCTTTCCCCGCAGGCTGTGTCTGTCCCCGGTCAGCTGCACGATCCTGGAGTATTTTGTGTATTTTGAAGAATAAGAAAGTGATAACACAGCTGTAGGACCCAGAAGTAGCCGGGCGAGCTGGGGAGACCAGGCTGGAAGCAGTTGTGTGTTGCTGGCTCCACCACTTCAGTGGTGGGTGAAGGGAGAGGGGAGAAACCCCAGTGTCCTCAATGTCCCCATGCCCTTGGCATAATGACAGGGACTGCAGGGACTTGTTCTCCACTTGATGCGACGTGGGCGGCACTTGGTCCCCTGCTTCTCGCACCCTCGCTGGTGCTGCAGTTTGCTCACATCCTTGGTGAACCTGGGGCAGCTTCCAAGCCAGAGCCAGGATTACGCAGGATAAAGAAGCCCAGGCTTTGGGGCTGGGAGGGCTGGGATTCCCTCTGCTTTTTTTGCAAGAGGCCCAAATGCTGATTTTTTTTCAGATACAATGCGGTTACTGGGGCCTGGGTTGAAGATGAGGTCCTCATCAAGATGGCATCACAAGTAAGATCACCCTGTGTTTCCTGCATATTAGCAGTCAAATTAGTTAGACTCTTGCTGTGACTACAAGATGCCTTTCTCTTATGAGCTTTGAAGACTATATCTTTTTATATTCCCTTCCTTTACCTCTTGTCCTCCCTGCATTGGTGACATACCTCTAGACCTCCCTGCATTGGTGACATAAGGTGTTTGTTCCCTTCTCAGAGTGGCCCTCCCATTTCGGCCCTTTCCCTGCTGCTGGCAGTGCTCTGAGCCTCATATCCCTGCCTGCCAGTGGACCTCCTGTCTTCTATCTAGTGATAATTCCTGTTCTTAGGATGAAAACAGAGGGAATTTACTATATGAGAATGGAAGCTATTGCCACTTATCCATTGTGTCATGGGGTTGAACGTGTCTTTGAATCATCATCTTCTGTGTGTGATGTTCAAAGTGATGTTTGCATCACTCATCTTCTGTGGAAACTGGCAGGAGGGCTTGATATTTGTGAAGGCAGCTCCCCTAGGCAGTCTGAAAAGGTTTGACTGCAAACTGGGGAGAGATTTTTAAATGGCATCGTTGAAAAACCTATCCCATCTGCTCCTTGGGATATTGAGGAAGGAAGCTGATATCCAGTGGCTTTTGGCCAAATTTCTATGTTATGCTGTCTATTGGCTGTCACTTTGAGGTGACAGATAGATACTGTATAAAGCTATTTGAAAAGTGATTTCTTCAGATCGTGAAGGCAGGATCCTGCCCCTTACAGGCTAGAAATTAACTTTGTGGAAACGACAATGCTGTTTATTTTGTTTTGTTTTTCCCCTAGCCCTTTGGCCGTGGAGCAATGCGGGAGTGCTTTAGAACGTAAGTATATGCTGACTTCTTCTGTGCAGTATTTTCTTCTGCATGGTAAGTGGAATTTTTCTTAGCTATGAGAATTGTGCAAAGCACAAACCCCTCTTTAGCTCCCAGCTGTGCATTTCTAAAAGACATAGCTGATGGCTTCGTTCCTGTTTGTGCAGCTCTAGCCACAAAACCGAGAACAAGGTTCAGACAGCAGAAAATTGGCATTTCCTTTAAGAGAAGACGCAGTAGCTGCGATGAGAGAGGTCTCAACTTGGCCACATTCAGGAGTGAAAGCTCTTCTCCCAGAGCTCATTGTGAATCACACGCACCACACTAGCCATATTGCAAGTAAAATGGAGCTTGAGGGCTAACAGCTGCTCTTTCCAGAGGGGTAAAATATAGAGGAAGGGAAAGGAGAAACTTTCCGCTTGTGGCTGTAAGCATCTAGCGTTAAATCAGTTCATGCTAGAGGACTACAATACCCTTTCCAGGCTCTGGAAGTAAATTCCTGGAAAATGCACGTGTGCATGTTGAAGACCTCCTCCCTCTGCCATCTTTCCAGATACGTGGGAAGTGAAGCACTCCTGTATGACAGATACATGATGTTTTGAACTTTTAAAGAGAAAGGGACAATGAAAGCCCTCGGTTTTCCAATTCTGCAGTTTCAGTATCACTTCATGCTGATGTGTCTGTTCTTGCAAAGCTAGATACAGCACCAAGTGAAGCCTGGGAAGCAATAACCCCCAGTTTAGGGACATTGCTTTCAGTTTCTGGGTGACCAAATTCTTCTGGAAAGATTGTCTTGTACTGACATAAATAGAAGTTTATTTGCAGCTTTACCTTAACCTTTTGCGTGTGAGAAAGTGTAACTTCTGTATAAGCTTTCCTACTCCTTGATTTTCCACAACATGCACTGGTGCACAGCTACTCATCTAGAGCTCTCTGTATTTTTACAACACAGCACCTCTCTGTCATTCCAGTGACAGCACTAGCTGCACTTCACTTAATGAACCATGGAGGGTGTTTGGTTTAGAAATGTGTGTGAGTTGGCTTATTTTGTGCCAAAAGGAAAAAAAAAATAGTTTTAAAGAGAATTTGAAAAGTCTCAAACTGCAGGAAAAAAAAAAAAAACAGCAAAAAAAAAAGTTTCTTCCTTTTCTCTGTGTCCCATGTCTTTTCCTGAAGGAAAGAAGACTGTGATTGCTCTAAAATTTATGGTAAAATGTTCATTTTTTTGAACATTGACTTTTTCTGCAACTATTGAGTGCCTCCTTGATTCATTTGCTGGTACCCAGGAGATCCAGCTAAATCTTTTTTTTCCTTCACTTTGAAGCATCTGTGGTTTAAAGGTTAGCACATCAATAAAAACAATTTTTAAAAAATAAATCAAATAATTCTAGGCTGCAGTTTTCCTCTTGGGAATGTTAGGGATACCGGCTAGCAACCTACAAGTCTTAAGATAGCAGTTCTTTTGTCATAGGAGACGATTTTCTTCTCTTTGTTCATGTTTGAAAGGCCCCTCCCTGGTATTTTCTGCCAGTGATAATTGTTGACTTTAGAATAAGGGCCCGAGACAGCAGCAGCCCTTGGTGCCCTGTGTTGGCTGAGCCGGGAGTGAGGAAAGGAGCAAGGTCAGAGTCCAAATAGGAAGTCACACAGGCCATTTGGCAAGTCCCAGCCTTTCATATGGGATGTTCCTTCTGCCCCCACCGCAGCTGTGCTGTGTTTTTTAGCCAGAATATCTGTCTGCATAAGTGATATAGGATCAGCTCCGCACTGAGGATAATGCTGATGTCATGGCTTAGCTCTTTCCATAAATGCAAAAACATAAAGAATATTGAATTTAAGTGCTCAGTTTTCCTTTCATCAACAATTTTATTCTTCTTTCAGGAAAAAGCTGTCCAACTTCTTACACACGCAGAACTGGAAAGGTGCCTACAACTATGTAGCCAAGCAATACATAGAGAGTGTAGGTAGGGATGTGTATTTTGAGGATGTCCGACTTCAGATGGAAGCAAAACTGTGGGGAGAAGAGTACAACCGGCACAAGCCACCAAAGCAGGTACATTCAAACGCCTTGCTTAGCAAAGATTAGCCTTGCCCTTCTAATGGGTATGCTTTCCAATGAATTTAGAGGGGATTAGCTATTTAAATTCCATTAAAGTTAATTGCTCATATAAATTCTGCCCTACTGTGTTTTCCATTAAACTGCAGTTGGTTTTTAATGAAGTAAATGCAGAAATTGTTTTTCTCATCCAAAGTCCCAATCTGCATGCTTGTGCATGTCTGACTGTTCTCATCTGTTGACACAAGACCAGAAAAAAAGTCTCAGCTGTTTCACATATTTGCCTAGCTGCTTTTCAGATAACCAGGACTGTCACAGAATTTATTGCCAGCAGCAGTCTGAGCAATCACTTAACTCTTCGTGCTCCTGGAAGGTTAGATGTGCCCAAGTCTTGTCAAGCTATCTAGGCTGGCATTGATTTCAAGGAGAGCTGAGAACCTGCGTGATTTTACACAGCTGTCCTATGCTCTCTGCATGCAGATTCCTGAAGACTTTCCAAAAAGTAACGATGACGACGCTTTGTTTCTTTGGAATGTCTCTGTGGAAATCCTAGTACATTGTTTAACATACAAAGCATTCAGCAAGATGTATGAAAACTCCCAGGCTAAAACTAGCGAAAAGTAGGGAGTGCTTTTGAGTACGTGGACTGTATGTAGTGTGTTGCATCTGAGAGTCACCCTCGGGTGTGGATGTAGTTAATAACTACCTGTTTCATAGCAACAAGGTGAGGGATAGAGTGAAGTGCACATAGAGAAATGTAGAGAAGTTTTATATGCCATGGAAAAGACTTAAACTGCATGTAAACAGGGGAAATTTCTTTAGGAATATGTCCAGGACAGAGGCAGGAGATGAGGCAGGATGCAGGAATATGTGTCGCAGAAGAGAGTTTCTGTAACTATTTAGAAGTTATTCTTTTGAATTTATGGAATTTGCCCAAAATTCTGTGAAGCAAACGATTTGTCCCTCCCCTTCCCTGATCTCTTTGTTGAACAAACAGATCTTAGCAACTCACAGCTGGAGAATTCACACATGCTTTGCTCTGCAGGCAGTATTCTGTTAGTCACTGTTTGCTTTCCTTGCCTTCCCAGGTGGATATAGTACAAATCTGCATTATCGAAATGAAGAACAGACCCGGAAAGCCTCTGTTTCATCTGGAACATTATATAGAGGGCAAATATATCAAATACAACTCAAATTCTGGATTTGTGCGAGATGACAACATTCGTCTTACTCCGCAAGTGAGGCTTTGCTTGATGTTTTCCATAGCTGTCTGCTGCAGGGAATTTCTTGGCTGTGCCTGGAGGTCTTGCATTTCTGCCAGGAAAGGAAACTGCAGGCTTTCCAGTATAACACCAGATTAATTTCTTTTTTGCATTATGTGCTCTCCTTATTTGGGGCCTATTCTTTCAAGCACGGAGTACTTTTCTAATGCATTTTAGTGTCTGTTGATTTTTAGTTAAATTGAAGGTGCTTTATGCTCTTTAGAAACCATAAGTCCTTCCACACAGATTGTAATTGCAGGCATCAAAACTTTTCAGTGTTGCTTCGAATTAAAGAGAGGGAGAGAATTCTTACGTATTAAGTACTAAGTAGTGTTCTACATAGAAGAGGAGGGGAGCAGTTTTGCACCCCGTGTAAATAGATGTGCACCTCATTTGCGTCGAAGGATCTAGTTCAGATAAAAGTACTTGAATAGGTGAATCTGAGATTGATTATGGGGGGGAAAAAAAACCCTTCAAACTTCAAGTGACTGAGCGTTCTTGATTCTCACAGAGGAACTTTTAAAATACTGGTCAGTAATGCAAATTGGTCAGCATACCAATTTTTTTTTCTTTATTTTTTTTTCCTTCCCTCCCCTCTATTTTAAAGTATTTGTCACATTGCTGAACAAAGGCAGAGGATTCATGCTCTGGGCTGTCTCTTGTACACTGAGTGAGTGCTAGGCTTTCTCAGGTTGGGAACAAAATGTTCTGTGGGTTTTGCTGCAGTTACAGTGTTTGTCTATCACCACCAGCCACCTCCCCCAGGCCTGGCAGAGCTTTTCTGGAGGCCTTCCCAGAAGATTCCTAATGTATCAGCATGTTGCCAAAGAAGGCTTATTTATTTATTTATTTCCTTTAATATACCTGACATTCTTGAAATGCAGTTTTTAAAAATTATAAGCATACATTTCAGTATTCTGTATGTGAGTACAGAGCCAGATGAGCCATTCAGGAGGCCCTCCCAGAGATTATACTGGGAGAGGAGAATTCCAAGGGGTGCTTATTTTCCTTTTGCAAGATACAGCAGAGCTTTGCTCCTCAGCAGGAGGCAGTGCCCGGGGCCAGGATGTTTATGCAGAAGCAGTTCTGCACTGTCTTCTGTGCTGCTGTTCTCCATCCAGTTACGTTCTGCCCAGAAGTCAAAGCTGCAAGTGAGAACAGAATCCCTGATAGAGGAAGGAGATACTGAGTGATCCCGTCTTTGTTGCATGTCCCTGTGGCTGCTCCTCCCCCAGTCTCTCCCAGCCCCTCTGAGTTGGGGGCAGGCTAGAGACGCAGTGCCACAGAGGCAAGATACTCCTTTCCAGCTGGGAGATCTGCATCAGATTTTGCATCCTTGTTTGGAGATGGGGAACAATTTCTTCTCTACCAACAAATACTTAGCATTAAATATAGTCACCTCAGAGGATATGGTCTACAGGACAATATTCAGTGAAACATTTTGTTAGAAACTCAGTGCTTCTGTTAGTCTGTAAAGGCTGAAATTAAGGTCCAAGTCCTGCTTGTTTGACTGATGTGACTTCACATGAGCCAGTCAATCAGCCTTTATTCCAAAGGATGATCTCTGTGTGATTCTGACTGTGCATCATCTAGTCTAAGGCTAGAAATCCCCTACATCCTTTTGGCCTCTCCTTGCTTTCACCATGCTGGTTTTACTGGCTCTGTTTCACAAGTGGAGTTGTCCAGTTTCTTTGGCTTTGGTAAATAAGTGTCACTATTTTCAGGAGATCAAGAGAGAGTTTTCTTATACTGTGTGTTCTTGCAGGCCTTTAGTCACTTCACCTTTGAGCGCTCAGGACACCAACTGATTGTTGTTGACATCCAGGGAGTTGGAGATCTCTATACAGACCCTCAGATCCATACAGAGAGTGGGACAGACTTTGGAGATGGCAACCTAGGTAAATTATTCTGTGTCCACACATGAAGTTGTTCATAAGATACTGTGGGTTTTGTAAGTGGGATTAAAGTTAGGCATGTATTACTCAATGCTGCAGCACTTTCATGAATTATATGCTTTTTTTGAAGTGTACTTAGTCTCTGGGAATTATACAGACTTAGAGTTTGAACAACAGATCTTAAGACTGTGGGTTTTTTTTTCCCTCAATGCCATAGGTGTTCGAGGTATGGCCTTGTTCTTTCATTCGCATTCCTGCAACAAGATTTGCAAAAGTATGGGACTTGCTCCATTTGATCTTTCATCCAAAGAGAGAGACGCTTTGGATTATAATAACGAATTGCTTGTAAGTAATTGACTAGAAAAAGGAGGGGGAAACAAAAGTATAACTGAGCAATGTATATTTTTACTCTAACTTTTAAAAGTCCTGTAAATAAAATTCAAATAAGGTATTTATGTGACAGATAAAACTACCATAATAACAAATGTTGCAGTCTAGTGCTGAATCATCCATTCTCAGCTCTGAATGATACTGCTTTAATGAATGGGAACCTTGTAACACGTATGATGTTTAGGATCAAGATGAGATTTGAATGCTGAAGTTATTAGCTTGAAGACCACAAAGCAAGTGATTTGGGGAGGAAAAAGAATTAAATTGCTTATCTTCAGTGGATCTCCACTTCAATAATAGTGGTGGAACTATGAATGCAGAATTCACCTAGTCCTTGAAAGGAATCTAAGTCTCTCTAAACAGAAATCCCCTGGCTATAATAATGCCAGGACTTCCTCTTTTTTGAAGGGATATGCTTTAAAAATAAATAAATAAATATGCACATATGCATGTGCTTATATCCCACTACCTTTGTAGAAGATATGTAATAAACATATTGGCCTTTGCATCATACTTGGGATAAAGAGAAGGGAAGCATTATTGATGTGATTTTTCTTTTCATTTGCCAAGAAATCTGCTCAGACCGTTGTGCGTGGCACAGAGGAGAGATGCGGGAGCAGCCGGGTGAGAACCATCTCCGGTAGCCGCCCTCCTCTGCTCTTCCGCCTGTCTGAAAACTCTGGAGATGAGAGCATGAGCGACGTGGCATTTGACTCTCTGCCCTGCTCACCTTCCTCAGCAACCCCTCACAGCCAAAAAATGGACATGCTGAGTGAGTGAGCCTCGTATATAGCCACCTGATTCCTGGGCAGTTGGCAATGACTTGTTTTATTTTGGGGGGGTTTAAATAATGCCTTTGAGCTGCTGTGTAAAAGTTCCTGCAAAAGTAAGGTTATGACGCCTAGAATTTTCTTCTCAAGCCTGTTGTTCTTAAAATAAGAAGCAAATGTTTTTCTTCCTAGACTGGCCTGTGTTCAATGAAGTAGACAACTTGGTTCACAAAGACTACGATCAGCTTGACAATCAAAGGGTGAGTGACAGAAAATGAGATTGCAGTTTCTTAAAGAATTTAAATGGCCACCAGTAGGAGTTTGTTCAGGAAAGGCACATAAAGGCTCTCTGCCTGCTTTCGATGCACATTACCTGCATCTGTTGTTTTTAACTTATTAGAAACAGTTTGTTTTAAAAGCTTTTTTGTTGTTGTTTGTTTGTTTGTTTCCAGAGATTTGTTTGGCTCTGCTATATTTTAATAGGTAGTACAGTGCTCTGTTTACCTGTTATGTTGTCCCTCTGGAGCTTTTGCCAACTTAGTGGTGTGCAAGCTAAACAGAATGCCCATTGATTAGGTCCCTATGAATACTGGCACTGTGGGCTGTCAGAGAACACCCCCTAAGGAAACTACCAGGAGTATTTTGAGGACATTTTCCTACAGGACAGCCTGAGTTCCAGGAACAACAACTACCAGTTGTTGTTTTTCTGTTACCTGGCTACTGATGAAGACTGAAAACTATATAAAGTGGGCTCTTGGTCTGATCTTGCATGCAAGTCTTTGAATTCTAAGTATTTAAGAGGAAATGTGAGCTTGCACTGGGCCTTCCGGGTCATTAAATCCTGTTCTGTCACAGACAGCACAATTTATAATCCTTTTCATCCTCTAAACCTATATGGAAACTAGATGAAGATTATGGGAAATATCCAGTCGAGAACTTCACGAAGGCTAGTGGTGATGCTGTGTTGCTTTGTTCTTTTATAGGATTTTGAAAATGGTGGAGACAGTGGCTATCCCAGTGAAAAGAGAAGTGAGATAGAAGATCTGGATCACAAAGAGAGGGTAAGAACTTAATCTGACATTAGCAATTGGCTGAACTTCTTATTCTTACTCGAAGCAAATCCGTAGAAAATTATGTTTTATTCCTCTTGATCTAGACTTTTGCATGAAGGAAATAGTTGGAAAGAAATTCCCACAAGCTGCAAAATTACTTATCATGGATGTTGATGATAATGAGAAATTTAATTTCAAATGTTGATTGCAGGTTTGGGGGTTTTATTGAAGTGTTCTGTTTTGCATTGAGAACCATCCATTATAACCAGCTTTTGTCATATGAAATCTCTGAATAAGACTAACTTTCACACTCTTTTACCCTCCCTACCTTGTGTGACTTTATATGGCTTGAGATATCACAGAACTCAGTGTTTATAGTCAGTTAATAATATGCAGCTTTGAAATTCCTGTGGGTCAGTTGGTTACCCTTTTAAAATACAAACTTCTAAGGAATGTATCTTGACCTGAAGATCCTAGCTCCATGTTTCATTGCTAGATAGGCAAGAGCATCCTACTTCCGAAGATGCAACCCCTTTTGTATCAAGAAATCACCTTTGAGGGTGGGTGATGTGTTTGCTTTAGAATAGCTGTAGTTAATCTAGATTAAAGTCTGTCTTTGCAATATTTTTTTTAACCCATCAGCACTTTTTTTTGGTATCTGAACATCACTGGGAGAAGAGAAATTCAGTGAAAACTATTCTCGTTACTGTTGCTGTTACTTTTGCTGGTTTGGGATAGTCCAGAGGGGTGACAGGTACACATCAGTTGCTGTAAATTAAGTGATGCAAATCTTTACGTTAACATAGGGCAATTCAAACAACAACCGAAGACATGAATCTGATGAAGACAGTTTGGGAAGCTCTGCAAGGGTAAATAAAGCAGCAACGTTCCTTGACAACTGAGTTTTCCACTCTGTACTTTGTTCCATTCATCTACCATCTAACTTCACATCACGTTATCAGATGTCAGTTTTCTTTCCCACTGACGAATAGTATTTCTATTAAAAATAACCTACCCTTTTACATTCTCTTCTTTTTCTTTTGTTATAAATGATCCCTAGTGTAAATTAATAATTCTGCATGGGCTTCTCACTGTTTCATATTTGAGGGCAGAGAGAAGAAATCTGCTTAACTAAAAGATATTTCCTTTTTGTTTTTTATTTATGGAATTGCATCCTATACATGGTGATATGACTTCTTTTCTAAACTCACAGTGTTTCAAATGTGTGATGATAACTGCTTGCATTATGTATATTACTTGGGCTGGGGAACCTGCTTCTATGTGTTTGCAAAATATAGCCTTTAGGATAATTAGTTCCTGTGGCTAAAAACAACTCTCTCCTATGTGAAAAGAGGGGAAAAAAAGTTTTGACCACAATGAGTATTTCCATTAAATGTGCTTTTCAGAATTTAATTGTAGTGATTATATATTGATGTTTCTGAAAATTGAAAGAGCTTTAATAGTCTCAAGATCAGTGCCAATAGCCTATTGTATTATGTTTCCTCTATATGCCTTCAGTGGCTTTCATTTTGATTGCATTATTTTTCAGATAGTTTTTCCCATCTGCCCATTATTTAAAAAAAAAAAAAAAAAAACTTTGTATTGGACAGCCTGAACAACGTTAGTACAAGACATGTATGTCCATCATCTTCTGAATTGTTACTGAGACTCTTTCCATTTTTATTGCTTTGTTGAATTATGCAGTATTTAAAAATTTTATTTATTTGAAATACTGACCAAGAGAGTATGGGTTTAATTTTATGTGTATAGGTAGCCTCATTGTTTACAGTGTGACTGTTCAGGTGATGGTTTTCATGTGTGTGTATCTTTTGGTTCAGGACTTAAAGGTGATATTGAATATTTGATGTAGCGCATAGTAATGGAGACCTTTCTTTGTTATAGTGAAAAATAATAACCACTACTCATGTGACTTTTGAAAGCAGTATCTTAATTTATGGTATTTACTAATAAGCAGGTTTTTTTTTCTGTATGGTACTCCATATGAATAGTTTGAAAACTTTTAATTTTAGATATAAAGGGTAGTAAATTCTGTATTTTAGGTCAGTGTGGAGAAATGGAATCTCTACAACTCTTCCAGAGTCCACGTCCACAGACCATCTTGTGTTGCACATGAAATTCAGAGGCTTAATGCATTAGAACTTGAAAAGAAAATTGGGAAGTCAATCCTTGGGAAGGTAGTATGAGTCTAATCATTCTAGTATTTCCATCCAAAAAGAAACATTTTATATTTGTTCCTTATATTTATTTGTAGCAGTGCCTTTCTGCACTATTTATTCACATAGCAAAAAAAAAATATTATGCCTATAGATTCCTGTTACTTAGTTTTATAAAGGAAACCTGAGCTCACTAACCCGTGACTCCCATATGCTTTTGAACTTGAACTTGTGAGCCTTTGTGGGAAGGACCCTGTTGATTCATCTGCCTTCCCGCGGGTATCGGGCAAAGAAGATAAGCGCAGTAGGTGCGATGTGCCTGATGCCCATGCACTGCAGGCAGGCCTGCCTTGGCTCCGCAGCAGTGCTAGTGTGGACCAGCTCCTTTTGCCCCAAACTGCCCAAACAACTCAAATGTGAATTAAGATTTGGCTTATACATGGGCTTAAATTCACACTCAAAACACTGTGTAGACCTGCCCAAACCTCAAATGATTTTCCTTGCTGTTTGAAAATAAATCTGCCTTTTTTTTTTTTTTTTTTTTTTTTTTTTTT